>CAJUYH010005543.1:0-22889 GCA_910591685.1 Galerucella tenella | reverse complement strand
TAACCCTCGGACATTGATAAATGCTCAAAAATTTTATGACAACTTTCTCAAGCTTGTTGCTTGTAGGCAACAGACCTCCACGCCTACGGCGTCGGTCTGTTTCCAAGCAACAAGCTTTCGAAATCTCTCATAAGATTTTTTCGAACAATTATCAATGTCCTTGGGTTATTACTACTGAAAATTGATGGAGTATATATTTCTCTAGTTATTCAATTTGCTCAATTGTTCATTTATTGCTTATAACTAATTACGAGCTAATTACCTCACAACTCAAATTATCGAGAAATCAACAACTTTCCTAACAATTTGCAAAACGTTTCAAGTCGATTATAGCATTTTCTGATTATTTCTCGATATCATGATAATTTTCTCTTCATCAATTGGATTAACAAGACTCTCCCCAAAAATTAAAAAATTAAATTTACTTTCCAATTTTTTGTTGATTAGTAAAATTGTGATATATTATAAAACGTGATTTTGTAGTGTAAACGTTGACAATAGTCAATAAATTAAAAAATCTCAGGCCATTATACCTACCATAACCGGAAACACAAGCATGTAATGTATGAATCTATTTTAGGATATCGTGAATCGCTCGTTATAGCCTGGTAAATTTTTTTGTAGTTGAACATGAACCTGAAGATATAGTGCTTCCTCTTTTTCTATTCAGTTTCTAACGAAAGTTTCATATCTACTAATTCTTCTAGCTATATTCCTTGAAGGCAAGTCATTTTTTTGAAGT
Organism: Galerucella tenella; assembly: GCA_910591685.1. Lineage (NCBI taxonomy): Eukaryota > Metazoa > Arthropoda > Insecta > Coleoptera > Chrysomelidae > Galerucella > Galerucella tenella. The sequence continues at coordinate 22,147 of CAJUYH010005543.1, read as the reverse complement.
GTCTCCCAGGTGTTGTTCCCTTTTTTCTGCCAAAGAATCTACATTATTCCGCCTTCACCAGTTTCAGCTCTTAGAGTTGACCATTTAGCAGGCATTCTTTAAATTCTACTAGGTCGTAGTTTCTTTACAGTTTAACCCGTGTCTTCCGATAATATATTGGTGCTGATACCACAAAAGGGTGTTTCAGCTCATCCGCTATTTAGTTTCCTTTTATCTCAGTGTGTCCTGGAAAGTGGTTATTTGCTTCCCACTGTTACTTTCCGAAAAATTCCCAAGGACTTTTAATTGTTAAGCTTTACTTACCCTAATGCATCACCCCAGGTTATTCTCAACACTCAAATCAACTTTGGAATTTGGGCCATTAATTGTTTTTTTTTTCGAAGGAAATGGAATCCGCTTTTTCGCAGGGTCACTTGTATTAAAGCATGAAATTTGGTGAAGACGGTTTTTGGTCAATTGAAAGCGATTTGTCCCATAGTTGTAAAATGGCGTCTCAGATGTTGAAGTACATCAATTCACGCAACAGAGGGATCGTATTCTTGTAGTTCTTGGTTATACAAATTGCTGAAATATTTTCCTATGATTTCACTTTTTTTTAATTCTCCAGAAACTCCTGGTCTATGGTGCTTCAAGTATGATGTGGGAAAGTCAGTTTTCAAATCCATTGTGAATATTCCCTAGGGAAATTGATTATTTTTGATGAAATTCGGTAAAACTTTTTCAATTTGCTGGGGGATTAAACTGATACAATTTGAAATGAATAATTTCCAGTGGAAAGTATAGTGAAGACCGTGGTATAAGCGAGCCTTGCATGATGCCACATTTTTCCACTACAAACCACCTAAGAACATGACATTTACCAATGGTTTCTCAAAACCTCTCTTATTCATAATAAGAAATTTTTATATTTCTCAAATTATGAAACTCCATAGACTGGTCCGAAAAAAAAAAAATATCGTAAGAGTTAAGAGATAAAATTTACCATTAATTTTTAATTGATTCTATCCTAAAAATGTTGCATGACATAAGCAGACGACCTTAGGTCTCTTTTAAACACGTTTGGTTGTGTCGTTTGCAGTCCAACGGCACAAAACGCTCGAAAACCTATGTATCGTGGTTTGTGAACCTGTGGATATCTGTCTAATCAGATCAATGCAAATAAATTCCAAACTAGTTTGGGACTGCTTGAGGTCGCTACAAAAGCTGTGTACTCATAATAGATTGTCCTTAACCTAGGCATCAAACCGATCAGATTACAAGAGCGAAGAGGCTGACTTACTAGCCCTAGATGGGGCACGATGTGCTCCCATTGGCCCAGAACCTTTTTGTGGTATAGCGAAGGGGCTGCAAAAAAAAGGTAGAACGTGTCGCGGGACACACGGTAGGAACTTTAGTTCCTTTTAAGCAATAAGTAGGTATGTAATACATTTGACGTTATAGATAAAAAATTTGCATAAGCCTCGGTAGCCGAGTAGTAAGCAAACCAGACTCTCATGCGGTAAACCCGGGTTCGATTCCCCGTGAAGAAGTTTTTTTTAATTGTTAATTTCATTTTTAAATAATTATTCTGCTTGATATTAACGACAACAAGTAGACGTTTGAAATATTTAGCAGAATATTCATTATTATAGATAATGGTACGGTACCCTTAATAATAATAATAATAATAATCGTCTTTATTATTTTCAAATAAAAATATACAAGAATAATGATAACTAACCTAGATATTTTTGAAAATAAAGGGCGAAGTTTATTTTTGTTAGTGTTGAACACCATCAAAAATATTCTTCCACTTAACCCTAAAACAGAGAAGTGTTCTAATTTGATATAAAATTTTAAGCTACTTATTGCGAATGCATTCCTCACTGAAAAAAAAAATTATCTAGTCCAGAATTGAATTGTAGAAAGGGAAAGAAAAAAGAAAATTAACTATTGCTATACACACTGCATATAATTTAGGATGACTCCTATAGATATGTTTACGCACCTATGTAGACTCAAAACACGAGCATCGACAGTTCTGAAAATGAAACTTGAAAATTCAACCGGATCAATACAGCGTATCTTCCAGTAAAATCTAAATACTCCATGATTTATTTTATGTGAAATTTCAGAAATAAAGTATTTATTTCTGACAATGCAAAAGATGAGTCTTAAAATGATCTTTGAAATTTTTAACACTATGGCTTTTAAGTTCTGAAGAAATTGAGTTGTAAAGGCTATATAATTGGTAACTAAACGAACGTCTGAAAATTTCTGTCGCAAAGGAAGGAACGCTTAATAATTAATCCTCTATTTCTAATATTTATGTTATGTATATCAGTGCGATAAGTAATTTTACGATGAAGATACGCTGGTTTTTTATTGAAAATAACGCTATGACATAAATTAGCAAAATGTAGCTTCCTCCTGTTCTCCATATTCAGCCATCTAATTTCCCCTAGTTTATGCGAAATTCTCTGCCGTCTTCGTACTCCAAAAATCAGACGTAGACATGAATTCTGAACTTTCTGAATTTTGTTTTTGTATTGTACAGTTAAATTAGGTACATAAAGAGCATCCGCATAATTAAATAACGACAAAACTAGTGTTTCACAAAGTATCTTTCTCCTTTCTCCCTTCATGAGGGAGTCCGACTGGCAACATCTACTTATAACAGCATCGTTGGTAGCATCATACAAATTGGACATTCAAGAACTGTACGCTTACCACAAAATTAGTGGAAAGATTGATTTGTTAAATTTTCAATTTGAAGTTATATAACAGTTCATAGAAATTTTTATTTTCTAGATTTTTTCTTAAGTGGGTCGTGGAAAAAATATGCTGTTCGACTCGTGTGGATTGTCCATATCGCACTTGAACGATTGAGCACTCCGCCTACGGCGTCGTGCTCAAACTTCGTCCTCGTGCGATATGGCCATCATATCCACACTAGTTGCACAAACTACTAATTCTTTCAAAATATGCCCATTTACATTTAAAAACAACCTGCCAAATGTCAAATCAATTTATCCATCCTTTTTAAAGTTATCGAATTGAAACATTCAAGTTTTCAAAATCTCAACACCCTGTATTTCGAAAAGTAAATGTGCTAGACCCCTTAATCCTCATATCATTTTGTCCAATTTTACGAGAGGAATCTACATATAAACGTTGTAATTAACCTAAACGTTCGAGATGCTTATACCATTTTTTGCGCGATCGTATTGAAATAAATTCCGAATAAAATAATTTAAATTTCTTCGAAATGAACAAAAAAGATCAATCACGCAAAAAAAATTATGGAAATAATCGCTGCTTCGTAAACGAGAGAGAGACTAAGGAGAGAGCACAAGCACGCAAGCAAGGCACATAACGAAGTAAGATCTTTTGCGTCGCGACCCCTGGTCGCTCAAATATAACCTGACGTAAAGAACTAAAGTTCCAAAAATAGGAGTACTTGGATAAAAGGACAGATTTGAGAATGCTGGAACTAAGCGCCAAGAACGAGGCAGGCCAAAGAGTTCATCAAAGGACCCTCTACAAAATTCACGTTGTACCTACTAAGCAAGAATGGGAGAACAATCAGGATCCGGGCTGGGATCCTGGGTATTAGACTTAACAAACACATGAATAACATCGGAAACTGTTAAAAAGTTATAGTTTCTCCGTGTATGTACGATATTTGTTCTGTGGATTGTGGTTTACCATCTCTTTTTTTGCTTCTGCTATATTTTGGAATTTTGTATCATAAGTAGGTACTTTTATTTTTTATTACCTCAGCTTTCTAACGTTCTATTGTGCAATAAACAATTCGTGTCTGATCGTATCTTTTTTTTGTTTTCAAGTATTTGAAATGCCAAAAACGCTGTTCTATAGAGAGCAACCTTACATGAATGTTTAAAATGTTCTGGAATCATCTTGCTTCATGCATCTTTGAAATCCAGCATATTTTGGAACAGCTATCACGCATAAACATTTTCTGTCCCTGCTTCATGAGAAATTCGATTCAGTCACGGTTGTAGCAGTTTATTGAGGAATTATCTTTGTTTGTTTCATAGCGCTTTTATTATTAATATGTGATTTATACAGGTCTACAGGTTTATTAACGTACCCTTATCTGAGTATTGAATGATACATAGTATATTTAATCGTGGTATATTTCTCTACTTTAGTTGATGACAAAAACTATTCACTTTTTCGTAAAATCCGTATCTCTGGCTTAATAGGGACATAAAGCAGATCTAAAAATCACCACTTATCCGTATCCGTATCGCAATTCGCATGAGCAGAAGCGATACGTGGGTTTCGTTACGTTACGTGAAACGTATCAATCCGTCACACGTACATAGCACATGTATGGTTACGTTACGAACGCATTTGCTTTATACTTCTTTTTTATTTTTTTATTACGTTACGTTACGTATACGGATAAGGATAAGTGATCTATTTGAAGAACTGCTTCATGTACCTTATCTTTATATCTTAAAATTTTGTTGCCTATGGTAACACATTTAAATGTCTGTAGTGGCGAAAAACTTGAAGAGAATAAGTGATTTGCATATTTAATGAGAATTCAACTTTTAATTACTGGTAAATAATTACTATTCACAAAATATTTGACGCGATTCCTAGATTTAATTGAACTATCAAGATTGACATGGTCCGAAAAACCGAGATGACGCACCTGGAACTAGGTAAAAAACAGCGCGAGTATTCAATTTGCATTAATTATTATTATTATTATTTATTACTTAAATAATGATCAGTATAGTTGAAATCCCTGAAATTAACAAAATTATTTATAATAAACAAGGTGCCTTTTGTGTTCGAATTGTGATTTAACTTGTAATTGATCAAAAATAAATGCGTGTCAATGTTTGTGGTTATTACAAAATGTGCAAGGTACGCAAACTCTCCTCAACGCATATAAGGAATATGTGGCACAAACTCTACACAGTTCAACAATAGTATATTATACACCAAGCGATGTCACTTTAGTCGAGTGGTGTATACGACTTTTTTGCAATTCCGGTAATTCTACATAAATGAAAATTAATACTACTTATATTTAAAACCATAACACAATAAACATCGTATTCTGTTGTTTTCTGTGACAATGATAAAAAAAATCACTGTCAAAACGGCGCCAGTGTAAACATAGATCGGGCTGGTGAAAAAATTACTCAAGAACTAATACCACGAAAATCGAGAAAACTATATGAACAACAGTACGAATCATTTGTAAGGTGAACAAATAAATATTAATGTTACTAATTAATGTTTTATTTGTACTTCAAATCCTTTGGGATTTTAACTGTCACTTTATATCCCTTGGGTCTAAAAGTGACAATTTAGTTTCTAACAACGGTGACGGAAGTGACCACTTTCTCGGAATTGCGAAAAATAGCATTACACTGTAAGTGGCGCAAATTCCACGATGCAGTACATGGTAATAAAGGTGACGTGATTAGTCACTCCGTAGCAAGACTGGACAGTCCGTAAAAAATTACTCTATAAGATTGACTCAATTTTTCAACTTCTAATATCTTGTTGTGAAGTTCACCACCATTCATTCACTCAAAGTTCAAATTTACTTATATCGAGCACAAACGAAAACTTTAGCTATTTACTGGGAGCTCAATCGCGATTCTTTCTTAAAATTTCCCCTTCACCTTATCGTAGACTCAAAACAACTTAACATCGTCATGAAATCGGACACTTCGTTTATTTATTTCAGGTAATTTGTCGTTTTGTCGAGATATGCATTCTTAAAATAATAGGATGCTCAACCCGTCCCGGCTTTGCACGGCTTCTTTACAGATAATATATCCTTTGCTACTCCGAGATGTAGCTTTCGGTAAAATTAGTTGAGTAGATCGTTACAAACGAAAAATCAAATATCTTTCCTCGTTATATATAATATTAAATTTTTTGAGTGGAAATTATTTATGCGCAAACAAAACAGAAGACACTTCAATAAGTTTCTATATACATTATTTTGAAAATAATAAAAAGTATTAATAATTTTTTGTACAAAACAGTAATAACCCGGCCACGTGTAAAAATGAACAAATTTTATTTGGAAGTAACATGTGATTACAATTGCCCGTGCGAAAAGCACCCCTACCGCCGCAACTTGTAATGTTTGACCCTAGGCTTTATTAATTGTCATTCCAAATGCTATTTTCACGGGAAATTGGAAAGGCAATTATAAGGGTATCATACGAGGTAATTTTTGAGTCTATAGGCGTTTTCGGAAACTTACTACGGCTCACTAACTCGATCCAGAGAGGTCACGTGATGAATCACTCCGATCACCTACCCGGGAACTGTAGTTTACGAACTAATAGGTTTCGTTTTTGATCTGACAGCTAACGTCATAACAAAACTTACATCTCTTCTTCAACTTCATCATCATTTTCGAAAAAATAATCAAATTCCAACGCCGTTAATGTAGCAAGGCCCCTTTTCATGTATGATAAAAGCAATATATTTCGTTACCATCAAAAGAATTAGGTTATGTTATATCACCCTTCAGCACAGAGTACCTGTGCCTTCAGTAATGCGCATGCGGTGGGTTATGAAAAATGAACCTGGGTCAGTCATCCACTCAACAACTCGGAAGTTTCCGAACACAGGTAGACAACTCGGGTTAGGTAAACGAACGTGCAGGTTAGGGATCGTGTCAGCCCGAGTAAGTTTCCGAAAACGCCTTATCACGAACACGAGAGGAGGTCTTTGTTTTATAATATGTACTGATGCCCATAATTTGATTCAATGTACTTGAAACAAAAATTATTTTCTTACGTTCGGTCTTTTTTTAAATTTACCAAAATTGTTACCATAAAGGTATGCTCACGGCCCTCTCGCGTTTTATAAGTAAGAATTTGGGATTTTTGCAAAATCTCCATTCAAAAAAAAAATAACGTGGAAGAATATAACAAAATACCATCAACAAATCAATTTAACTTCAAATTAATGCATAATCGGAGCTTCACTTGGTATGGGACTACTTGTAGCGGAAGTAGCAACTGACGTTGGATCTGTCATTTCTTCGATATTCCTATGGATATCGTGATTATCTATAATTTGATTAGAAATATTTCACTTTATTTCATATTTACAACCTACTTCTATGATAACAATGCTGATATACGGGCCGGATGTTTCCTTACAGCTTTTGGATTTGGTAACCAAATCCTTAAGCTGGTAAGCTTGACTTCCAGCCATTATATCTTAATATACTATTAAACATAGCATGGCGCGAGAAAAAATGACTTACATATCTTTGATTCAGTTTCTCGGAAATTAATTCATTTTTCATTTATATCGTTAAGATGTTAAACATCATTGGTTACTACATTGTCTCATATCTTGCAACATTCGCTGCGTTTGTGTGTTGATTTTTCCTTTCGACGTTCTGCTTGCGCGATTGCCCGTGGTTACGTGGCAACTTCCCTGATATAAGCTTAGAAAAAATATCACTTAACTTTCCGGTGGAAGTTTTAGACTCACCCCTTTATCAATTTTGTCTCCTTTGACAAATTGTAATTCAGCATTATGTTTGACAACCATATGCAGGTTTTACCAAGAAGATGACGAAACCTCAGCACACATACTGTGCTACTGCGTGAGCCTGAGGTTTTTAGTCCACAGTGACCCCCATAGTATGGTATTCGTTTAATTGATATTTAGAAGCTATCAAAATAGGTCATCGTTCAGATGTAGATGTGCTTAGAGTGATTTTTGTCATTCGAATTAGTGTTTAGTGACTGGAGAAGAATGGCAGTCAAGGGAATGGTTGAAGCGGGTCGAAACTTTAGAATTGTGACTGAATCTCTCAATTCATCACTGGCGATGTTAGAAAAAGACATACGGGCCGTACAAAAGCAACGAATCATATACAGACATCACGGAGTTGACCAATCACTGCAGGTCAGTTATCAAGTAAGCTAAACCGTACACACAATGTCGTTCACAGCACACCCTCTAGCAGGCTAACTCCTTTACTAATTCTCAGATCTAATATATTAGTATTGAGCCCACCCGCCGCGCGCTGCGATAGTATACATGGAGCACAGAAAAGGGTAAATCATCCCTCAGGATATAGCCCAAAAAAGGAGCAAGAAGAAGACTAACTGAAAGAGCAGGAAATATGAAATAACTAATGCTCGATTTCACTTTTTGAATCATTAACTTACTTCTGGTCAATTTTTTTTCTATATCTACAGATGTAGATGAAGCTCCTACAGGTTTACCTTCTACAGATGTAGATGGAGTTTCCAAAGACACTATTGTGGATGATGGTATCGTAACGGTGTCTGAAATCAAATAATTCTATCAACTTACAACTTAGTTATCGAGAAAATTGTGAAGGAATATTTAAAGCAAAACAGTTATTAACATTTCCATCATTAAATGTGTTACATATACGTCAGAGCTAACTATAACATTTTCTTGAAACAAACAGTTCACGAAATAGTGATCTTGTTGTGCCTTTGCATATGTTATCTACATATAAAAAGTCTACATATTGCAATATAGCATTGCTCTATATAACTTCTTGCCATGTTACATAAAAAAAATTGTTTCCAGCTCCAACGATAAGTTTAAAAACGAAGTTAATAAGTTAAGTTAATAACTGTTTTTATAATGTAGGTTATTTTCGTTCTGATTAATTTATTGCAATTCTTATATTTTATATATCATAACTGTAGATTTCATTTATATTTTTTAATGCAGGTACCTAATGTGAACATGTACAAATTTAAAGGTAAATAAAGCTATATATAACTCGAATTATTATCTACTTACCAGATAGAAGTAGAGTTGGATATGCACATGGTTTCAACTCTCTCTGAAATCCTGTGTTATGGAATTCCTGGTCGAAATGTTGATGGCACACTCTATAATTGTCATAAAGTTGTTTTGGAGTTTTCTCCTTTAAAACAGGATTGTTTATATTCTCCATCCAAATATTTAATAAGTTGGGATCCTTGGTGAAACGATGCCTCTTACTTGTTTTATAGGTACAACCAGGAACACAATAAGTTCTTTCACGAGATGCCATAGGTCTTGCTTATATTACATATTATACTAAGTACCTAGGTATCTACTTTTCAAAAATATCAATTGTCTTATAATACAACCTTAGAACATAAAGTAGTAAGGAAGGAGCGTGTGCTACATCTCCCATAATAAATAAAAGGGACAAAGTCGGCCATTTTGGATAACCATTTTATGACTTAGTATTTGTTTGGTCGCTGTTTAAAAATTGGTTTTTATGTTATATTTTGCCGATTATTACTAACTCAGATGTTTTAGTTTATAATAGGATTTTCTAAGGTTAACTAAGTTGTTTTTTCAGTTACGTTATATAATACTCTCAGTGATATAATAGATATTTACGTGATTAGTTATGAAAAGAGCGAGATTGTTCAACAAGCGTAATATTTGCCAAAACGAGCGCTAGCGAGTTCTGCAAATTACGCGTGTTGAACAATGTCGCTCTCTTCATAACGTGTTTACGTACAACGTTTTATCTAATTACGCGCTTTCATAATATTCAATAAAATCTTCAATTACAATGATAATATTGAAGTGGAATCAAATGGTGTTAGAAGTATTGTTACTATGATGTATTCACCCAGAAAATTGACTTACTTTAAATAAATGTGTCCTGAATATTGTTTTCAATGTTTATAAATCTCAAAATACTATTGAATTAAAATAATGGGTTAATTGTACAGTTTAAATAATGAAATAATTGTCAGTTTTGACAGTACCTACCTAATTAATAAATTATTCTTTGAAACTCATGTGGTATCTCTATGTTGAAACATAAACAGTTACGTAAAGTTTTTACACAACCACTTTTCATAACTGATATATGAAGGTTATGAAAAATGTGACGTTACCTAACGTCAAGGAGTGACGCAAAGTGTCACATTTGATAGCGGAATTAGATAAATATAGTTTTTAAGACAATGGTTAGTTGTAGTGCTTGTGGACGTTCAAAGACTGCCAAAAATGACGCTTTGAAAATTACTTTTCATCGGTGAGTACATATTATTATAATAATTATAATCTTCAGATGTAAATATTGGTCTTTATGTTAAAAATTTCAAAAAATACACATAGTTGTTCCCAACCTAAATTTTCACTTGACATGATATGACATGACATGGGCGTATCATTTTGATTTTTTAGTTGATAAACAAATATATCAAATTTATTTTCAGCATATCATTATTATTTAGAAAGCTTCTAGCTTTTATATCATTTTATAATACACTTGTTACTTACAATATTTTCTATTCTACTAAATTTTAAGTTATTGAAAATATTAATTCCATTTTATAGTTTTATCCTAATTAAAATTGGGTACGGCGCCACTGATATATTCTATTCTGCTGCGGCCATTTTGGATAACCATCCTGGTTAACTTTCCTTGGCGTAAGGATCCTTCCTTACTACTTTATGTTCTAAGAATACAACAAACAATTAAATGTTCATAAACTAAAATACTGAACTAAACCATAGGTAACATAACTAAACCACTACATGTTAACTAATAAAAATTAAAAAGTTTGTAACTTTCAATAATTGACAGTTCACGTGACGTTCCCTCCGATTGGGCGATTCTGCAACGTCACGCTACAAATGCGCTCTCAAGCGGCTGGGCTCGATATTATAACTTGGATACAAATTGTAGGTGAGAGTTAAACTGCTAGAGGGTGTGCTGTGATGTCGTTTTGAGCGACCAACTTGTGAGAAACAGCTTACACGAGTTCAACCTTAACGCCTGCTTCGGGTACCCCCATTATCGAGGGGCAATCGCGGTAAAAGATTAGCATAGGCACACGAACACTTAAACTGGGACATCAAGAATGGTGTACTGTACATACTCTTCATGGATAAGTCTTGCTTTGGTTTTCATCCCGACGAGTTCGTGTGAGGGGACGACCTGGAAATCTGGAACGTCTTGACGCTGGCCAAGAGGTGTACAGTTATAGTTCTTTTCAATATCTAATCAACTGACCTGGTCTGAGATAGGACAATGACATGTAACAAAGCCATAATAGTACATTGTTTACCGGGTAGGAAAAGCTTAACATTCCTGGACGACTGTGAAGATTGCTAAGTCGAGGCGCAAGCCGAGACTTAGCAACACAGAGTCCAGGAATGTGGCTTTTCCTACGAGGTAAACATACTATTTTTCCGCAAATCGTTTAAAATTCGACAGATATTGATTGATTTAAAAAAAAACGCGATAATTTTATTCCCAAATAAATGGTGCTTTGAAATTCCTAATAAAATTACTTGGGTTACTATGGAAACGTATTGAGGTTGAATTGTCAAACTTGACGCTTATAAATTTAATTGCTGGTGTTCTCGAAAGTAAAATGATAAGTGATGATGAAATTTCCATTCCTGGGACTCCTCCAGAGCTGGTTGAGGCAGTGAATACTGCTTCATTAGAATTATTGCCAAAGAAATCAAGAGAAAAGTACGAAAATGCATACAGACGTTTTATGGATTATCGCATGAGTAAAAATACGAGTTCTTTCTCAGAAAATGTTGTAATGGCATACTTCCTAGACCTTTGTTTAAAGATGAAATTTTCAACATTATGGGCCAATTATTCAATGCTGAAGTCAACCCTTGCACTTAAACACAATGTAGATATATCTACATACTCAAAACTTCGTTCTTTATTGAAACGGCAAGCTCAAGGTTATAGGGCAAAGAAATCTAAGATTTTAACGAAGGAAGAAATTGAAAAATTTATCCAGGAAGCTCCAGATAAAGAAAATTTAATGATTAAGGTAATTTACAAGGTTTTAATTTCTATTTAGATTATAGCTTTATTTATTTCTTAGGTGGCTGTAATATTTGGTATTTCTGGGGCCTGTAGAATGGATGAGTTAGTCCGAATGACTGTACACGATATAGAAGACTTAGAATCTAAGCTTTTAATCAGCATACCTGATTCGAAAACCAACAAACCAAGATCATTTGTAATTAATCAGATCTACTTGAATGTTTATCGAAAGTATGTTTCGTTAAGACCAGAAAATATGAACAGTGACCGATTTTTCTTTAAATATCAAAGCGGAAAGGGTTGTAGACAAGTGGTAGGAATTCATCAATTTAGAAAAATGCCCAAAATAATTGCTACTTATTTGAACTTGGTAAATCCGACAGAATATACTGGTCACTGCTTTCGTCGGTCTTCTGCAACAATATTGGTTGACTCTGGTGCCGACATAACTAGTTTAAAGAGGCATGGCGGATGGAAGTCATCAAACGTTGCTGAAGGATATATCGAAGAATCGCTTAACAATAAGGTTGAGGTGGCAAATAAAATTTTCACAGTACAAAATATTCAACAAAATGACCCTACCACCCTGCATGTTGTCCAAAATGTTTCTCATAGTTCTAAGAGTGTTCCTCCAATGTTCAATAATTGTACTAACTGTCAAATTACTGTAAATATAACAAATTGATCTTAAAAATGTATTCAGCAATGACTTGATGTTTTCAAAATATAAATTAATTCCTTATAAGCAATGTGTTTTCAATCATTTATGTGAACTTGAATTTTCACTCGAAAACACCAAAAACTCTGCCCCTGGACCAGATGATATCCCCACAATATTTCTGCAAAATCTTCCTTTTAATACAAAGTTAATACTCCTAGATCTATTCAACACTATATTTTTAAAACATCAGTTTCCAGAAACTTGGTCAAATGCAACAGTTATCCCTATATGTAAATTCAACAAACCAAAAGTCGACCCAGCCTCATATAGACCGATATCCCTAACCTGCAGTATGTGCAAAATTTTAAAGAAAATCTTAAACAACAGACTAGCATGGCATCTTGAAAACAAAAATTTTTTAACACCCTATCAAAGTGGATTCCGAAAGTGCAGATCGACAATTGATAATCTAATATCTTTTGAAAGTGAAGTACACAATGCATTTTTGAATGACCAAAAACTAATCGCCATATTCTTCGATTTAAATAAGGCTTTTGATACAACCTGGAAATATAATATTTTAAAAACACTCCAGACATGGGAAGTACAAGGAAACATGCTAGCGTTCATAAATAATTTTCTCAAGAACAGAACTATTCAAGTCAGATCAAATGGCCACATCTCAACTACAAGACCTCTAAAAAATGGCATTCCTCAAGGATCTATTTTGAGTCCCACACTTTTTCTCACTGCAATTAACAGCATCACCGAAATGATAAAACCTCCCATCAAAATTTGCCTTTATGCAGATGACCTCATCATTTATACGAGAAGTAGAAGCACAAAGTTCGCCTACACTTTACTTCAAGATTGCCTCCATCAAATTGAAAACTGGTCACAAAAAACGGGATTCCAATTTTCAAGCGAAAAGACACACTATGTGATCTTCGACAAACGAAAAGACACCCATAATTTTAATCTGTTTTTATATAGAACTCCGCTAACGCGGGTAGAAGAAGTAAATTTTCTTGGTCTCACTTTAGATTGTTCTTTAAAATGGAAAACACACATAGAAGCCCTTCAACAGTCATGCCAATCCCGAATAAATCTGTTAAAAATTTTATCAAACCGAACATGGGGAGCTAATACAATCACCTTATTGAACCTATACAAATCACTGATAAGAAGTAAATTAGATTACGGTTCCATTTGCTACGATACCGCCAAGAAAACATTATTAAAAAAATTAGATGTCATTCAAACTTCTTCACTTAGATGTGTATTTGGCGCTTTCAGAACCAGCCCAACCAGCAGTCTCCTAGTCATTGCAAACGAACCCCCACTGTATTTACGTCGACAACTCCTTTCCTTAAACTATACTGCAAAAATTTCTGCTTATCCCAACAATAATGCATTCCAAGTCATTTTCCCAAAAAACGCCCCACCCGACGAAATATACGACACCAAGCCAACAAAAAATCTCCCTTTTAGAGAAAGAGTGAGACGCGCTAACTATGAATTTGAACAATTTGAATTATCGCTCCAACAAAACTCTAACTTTCCCCCCTGGATGTCTCAGAAGCCAGATGTTAATACGTCCCTAACTCAAAATCCAAAAAATTCAACCAACCCCTGTCTCCTACAAAACCTCTCCAAGGAAATTATATCTAAATACCCCCAAACCCTGCAAATCTATACAGATGCTTCAAAAAATCACAATGGAGTTGCAGCAGCTTACATCTGTGGAAATAACAAATCTGCCATCCGACTATCGAATCAATGTAGTATATTCACGGGAGAAACCAATGCAATTCTGGAAGCCCTAAAAATGTGCAAAGACTCAACAGCAACCAAGTTTCTCATCATAACAGATTCACTGAGTGCGCTACTTGGCTTAAAACAACTTTACCCTTCACATCCCATTCTCATACGAATCAAAAGTGAAATGGAAATAATACGCCTCACCCAAAAGAAAGTTTCATTTCTGTGGGTTCCATCTCACTCTGGTATAAAAGGAAACGAAGAAGTCGATCAACTAGCAGTAGATACAACATCTAATCAAGAGGCACCTTACATTAAAAAAATTCCCTACACTGACCACATAAATCCAATCAAAAAACATATATTTAATTCTTGGCAAGTAATATGGAACCATACGACATCCAAACTGAAAGAAGTCAAGCCACAAGTCGGATTAGTTCTATCAATACCAGAAAAACGCAGAGACCAAGTTGTCTTAACCCGCCTGCGAATAGGACACACACTGCTTACACATCAATATCTCCTCAACAAAGAACCAGCTCCAGAATGTACACATTGCCATGTTTCTCTTTCCATAAAACATATCATCTTAGAGTGTCCCGAATATTCCAGATATAGAAGACAGAACAATTTAAGTGCGGTATTCAAGGATGTGCTCACCAAAGACACAAGTGCTTTAATTAAATATTTCAAAGACATTAATTTGTACAACAAAATTTAAAAATTATCTATAACACATACTACTTGTGTAAGTCCTCCTGCTAATAACTCTTAGTAGTTGATGCGGGTATGTTTGTATTAAATAAAAAAAAAAAAAATCATTTATGTAGAACACTAACAACTGTACGGAAATATCATTTCCTTACAGTAAGGAAATGACATTTCCTTACAGTAAGGAAGTCCTGACTTTTTCTTCAAGAAATTTTGACAAGAATGTCAAAATTTCCTAGCGATTTGCGGAAAAAGTATTTACCGTGACAGGGTCGTATTTATTTTAATGGCGAATAATAAATTATTACCTGAAAACTCTATAAGAGTTTTGAGTCATTCTTATTATAAATACATTAGACTGTTTCGTTAGGTATAGTGCGGCTCTGCACGGTGAATCCGAAAAGTTTTATGGTTTTATTGCATCCCAAGCCTAAGTCAAGTCAAGTCAGTTTCTTAGATCTTGAAAATAAAGTTATCAAGGTAGCATGCCTAAGTGATATGTAGGTATCAGGCTGTGATTAATGCAAGAGGAGGCCATACAACCCATTGAGGTGCTCTTGACCTAATATTTGTATATTTTCTTATAATAAATAAATTTTGTGATTTATAATGAATTTATTCAGATATTAAATTTTATTATTGTTATGAATACTTCGTTACTCTTGCTCTGTAATTGTGTTTCCTCGTAAAGCCAATTAATATTTTTCTCGCTTCGAAAAAGCTCTCACATTCCAGTTTACCAGCAAAGTGCGGCATTTTCCTACTTCATTTATCCGCATAGTCGTCTAGATCCACTGATTGTGGCTTTATTAGTCTGTATAACTAATCCAATAAATTCTAAAGTTGTCTTATTGCTCCAGTCACTGAAAAATGTGATTGTGTTTTATAGAGTGTATATGTTACCGTGAAAGACCGAAAGTAGTGAATGTCAACATTCACTGGTGGATGTCGACAAATGTCAAATGCCTTAGTGAAAGTCCGAACATTTCTCAATTCTATTATACATTCGGACTTTCACCGGTATATGTCGACAAACACAAATGAGGTCCGGTGAACCTCGGACACTGCAGGTCGCGACAAGTTTTTAGACGGTTCCAGCCCCTTGTTTCAGTTAGCTTTGTCTTCGTCAGTCTAACGCAACGTTTGACAGCGCTCCCTAACCTAATTTAATTTTCTTATTAGAAATTATAATTTGTATTCAATGGCTACTACAGTGAATAGTGATAAGTTTTTTAAAAAGTTACATGCCTTATTCAGAAGGTTTGCCGTTTGTCCAGTTAGCCAAAAACACAACTTATCACGAAGTAATACGCCAGAGTCCTTATGAAACCCTGTTTGGCGTTAAGCCAAAAAGGGGTATAGCATCGTCATCATTCCCTCGCGGGCAAATCTCAAACATTGAGACCGAAGAACAGCTAGAAGCTCATGTTGAAACAGACATGGATAATGAATATACCATTGGAGCTGATCCGCAACCTGGCACGTCTTCGTCTCAAGCACTGACTGACCCGCAACCTGACACGTCTTCATCTCAAGCACTGACTGATCCGCCACTTAGCACATCTTTATCTCAAGCACTGACTGAGCAACACAAGCTAATTTCTTTAAAAAGAGTAGCTGCAAAAGAGAATCTTCAACTTCAAGCAACAAAAATGTCGCGAACCTCAAAAAAAAGCTTCCTTCTGCCCAAATTGGTGATACCGTAAGGATTCAAGTCCCTGATGTCGACCGTGGTCGTACAGACCCTCGAAATGTGTTAGCGGTTGTTGTTAGAATAGAGGATTCAGACTTTTATAGATTAGCTAACGAAAATGGTACCTTGAAGCAGCTTTCCATCTGTAATCAGTTCGTAATTTGTAAAGAAAAGTTACTTTTCATGGACGAAGTTTCAACAAAAGAAATGTCGCTGAGAGAAGCAGCTTCTGCTAATTCAAAAAGTGGAGAGCAAGGCTATACACGTTGTAACTGCAAATGTAAGTGTTTCACGACTAAATGCAGCTGTAAAAGCAAGGAACTTTTGTGCAATTCGAAGTGCCACGGTAGTTTAAGTTGTTGCAATAAATAAGATATTGTTCTTATTTTTTATATTTCATTTTATATTTTTATGTTCTACTGTTTGTTTTGAGTGCAACAAAGTCCTCTTCCCATATTATTTCAATGAATAAAGACCTATGGATTTTTGTTGTTTTTATTTCAAAAAAAAAAATTCTTTTAAACATACACCATGAGTGCATCCCGAATATCGACAATCACCGGTGTAAGTTAGAAATAATTAAATTTCAATGATATTTCGGACATACCACGATACACTCGGGATCGCCGAGTTGTACCACAAGATATCAGGTAGGTGTAATCCTACCGCCGAGTTGTACCACCGAATTTCCTGGGAGGATTAACGATTTAAAAATAAAGTCTAATGACTAATGACCTTAACAATTTTATATAAATTAGGTTTAAGATCAAAACATCCATATACCTATAACAATTTCTACATACAAAAATAAAGATGAGGCCTTTCTCACCAATGTTCAAGATCAAAACATCCATATGTAAGTAAATAAAAACAAATATGCGCCTAAATACAATTTATTATTAGTGGTACTGGGTATTCCCTCAATAATTACGGCTTATGTGTAATTTCGTAATGATCCTGATACTGACCTCGATGGTCAGTATAATCCCCAATAAAAGCGGAAATGGATTAACTCAGGTAGTCGTGGTACAACTCGGTAGTCCCCGATACACTTACTCACTGTATGCTGATTTCTACTTCAAATTGCGTCCGAGACGCGCAGTTACGTCAGGCGGGAACCAGAAATTTACACCCACCAATCACCAGTCTTTCCATTCATTGTATTTTCATGCAATACAAGGTGTTGTTAGTTTCAATTTCAATTTTACTCGAGTTATTGACTCGTTTATTTGGAATTTTATTACCCACTAATTCACTGTTATTGATGTTATTTTAATACTGTATTATAATATAAGGCTATTTTTGTTTTGTATATACGATATATTAAGGGATATTAATAGGAAAATCAGTTTTCAAAACTGGTTGAAAAAACTGGAACAAGATGTCAAAATTTCCAAATTCCAAAAAATGATTGTAAGCTCTTTTTACTCCTATATAAGTTATTAATTAAATGCCAATTTCCAGTTTCATAATGATACTCATTATAACACTGGTTTTCATTATGAAACTGAAAAATTGGCCAATAGAAATCTATATTTTTAAATAACCAAGTAGGCAGACCCAATTTTTTCTGTAAAATGTTTTAACAGTTTTTAAGAGATTCGTGTGATTTATGATAGTTTGAATCTTTTGCATTAGTTTTTAAAAGAAATGTCGAGCACCAGACCACAAATACTCAATGACCAAGGTAAATACATATTTGAACTTTTTAATTTTTGTTTACAATAATTTATTACTAATTTTGTATAACAGTAACATACCTATATACGTTTTATTCTATTAGTTCAATGATGTGGTCCCGTAGCACAGTGAGCATAATGTTGTTTTCGATTTGTACATGCCGGTTTCGAGACCCGGTTGGTGCATTTTTTTAATATTTTTTTTCAATTCAAATTTCTTGTTCGTAGAAAAAATAGTGTGAGCAAGTTTCAAGTAATGGTTATTAATACACTTGCATCAACCATACGAAACTCGCCTTTGGCTCGTTTCTTATCCCAATGACACCTTTGTTAAGGAGTTTTGTATAATAAATAAAATATAATGGTAGAAATATGAAATATAACATTTTTATAATATAATGGTGTGTTCTACTTTCGTTCACTCATAAATATTTCTGTTTCCAATATTTTTAAAATGTAAAGAATATTATGCCTATTACCTATATATTTCTACACGTTTTGTACATTGTTACCTCCTAGCATCTTTGTACTTACCAAAAAAAGATAACTAAGCTACTTATGATGAAGTATTATTTCATATTATATCTGAAAAACCATGTCGCATTTAAATAATCATTCATAAAGTGGAAATTTGCATGCAAATTGAACACAAACAGAGTATTTCCCATATATTTAGCACTGTACGTTACTGATTGAGATTCCCACATGACGTTACACGCTGTCGGCTACATGCGCAAGAACATACAGTTGTTGCTTTCGTTTATTTGGGCTTCAAGCACTTGTGCGTGACGCCTCAGTCGTCACGACTTTTAAGCAAAACGAACACGATTTTTTAGGATCCTAAAAACCACCTGACATGTGCCAATGCCAATGAATTTCCTGTGCTGTTAGAAGAACAGCTTTCAATTATAATGTTTTTGAAAATGAAATTTTGCATATACAGATATTTTTAGTAAGGTTTAAATCGTATTAAATCGTAATCGGCACAATCTTAACCTTTAAATAAACGTCAAACCGGACAAACGTCAAATTTAATGTCCTTGGCTTGAAGCTCATACTTTTCGGTATGTGCTTGAGGGACAAGGGGAAGGTAAGACCACGGGGTGTGCACTGCTAATTGCAGCTTTAGTACCAAGTTTAATTGAGATATTCCGATAGATGGCGCTGTAAGACGTACTTTTCTCTCTGTTCTGTGTCTCTAACCTCTAAGATGATGCATCTGTCTTCTGTCTTAGTGGTGTTTTGACAGTTTAGTAGATAACGTGGTACTGTATTTTGTGTGATATTGGTGTTTGCTAGAAGCTTGTGAAAATTTGAGATTTGAGATCAAAATGGCTAAAAGACTACGAACGTGTTGTGTTCCGAGGTGTAGTGATAAAACTTCGAGAAGGTAATTGCCGTTTATTTCATATTCGGTTAGGTTATGTACTTGTATATTTGTTAATAATATAAATAATGGTTAATATACTCATGTTCTAAAATATTTGTTTCAATTTTTCCCACTATTTCGTTAGTTTTTATTGGGAATATGCCACAAACAACCTACAGAAGAAATTTTTTTGCCAACTCAGGGGGTCTATTCCCAAAAAGTGACATCTTTTGTCGCAAGCGATATTGTACATTTTTGTATAGTTGTTGATTGACAAAAGTATAATCTCGCATGCGACAAAAAATGTCACTTTTTGAGAATAGACGTAAGGTACAAGAAAACTACATAACTAATTTAATTTTCCCGGGTGAGGATACTTGAAAATTTACAGAATACTGTTTTTGAAGACACAATATATTTGAGATATTTCAATAGATGGCGCTCGGCACACAATTCTTTTTAGGAAGTAGGGAGTTGGCTTTCTCTAACCTTCCTTATCTCTGGGTAAGACTAGGCGTCACGCCCGGTAATAAACGAACGGAATTCAGTCACTACGAGCTGCTATTAGCAGCCAAAAGTAAATAATCGAAAACGCTTAGTGAGTAAGGTCGCGTTCATCCCAACAAAGTTGATCAGGTAGCGATTTTTAGAGTGATCCATCAGTTCGTAATTCTGCTGAACGCGCAAATAAAACCATCGACATAATATGTCAAATGTCAATGATTACAACAACAACAACTTAATTTTATTTGATATATACGACAATTATGAAATAGGTATTACTTCTAACCATTAAAAAATGGGATTTAATTGCAATAAATTGAACTCCCCACTTTGGAGCATACCATGAAGGGTTGAATTTCCTGAAAAACTATACAATTTATTATGGAAATAATGACTTTCCTCCATTTTCTTTCACTCATTTTCACTAAAATACAAACTGAAATATCTGCAAACAAAGATATTTATACTATTTTTCCAACATATGTCATAAATGACAGTTAATGCATCATCAATCGGTAGCGTGTAGCGTATTTCAATTCTGATTGAAAAAATGGCGACTGATACCACATCGGTCAATCTGATCAGTTAACAAAACACGCGTTCAGCAGGAAATTGATGATCGCTCCAGTAGCGCTACGTTGTGATGAACGCGACCTAAGTGTATTGTGGGACATACGTCAAGAAACGTAGAGAATGTTGACATTCACCGGTGTATCTCGACATTCACCAGATTTCGGTCTTTCACGGTAACATATACATACCACAGTATAGAAACGAACCAGTAGTACCTATAACTTTTATAAATTTCATTCAAAAATTGCCAGAGCTTTTGATGACCTTGAACGGATCGCTTTACGATTTATTTTACCATAGGCGTAGGTGACATACGTTTTAAAATGACTTGAACGTGTTAAATGTTTTTTCTTAAATATTGTAGAACAGTACACTGATTAGTGAATAAAACAATAGTCTTATAAGAAATATTGAATAGATGAGGCTTTTACTTGATCTAGATCCATAGTAAATTATGAAATCAAACAATTTTATTTTGTTAAATCTACTTAGGGCGGGTTTATCAATGCTCGGTTAAATCTGCCAGCTACGTAGCTCTCAGCTATCTCTAGCCGCCAGCCAAAGTCTTGGTTACAATAGAAAGCGTTTATCAATGCACCACACTAGCTAACTGGAGGCTAAGTGTAATTGAGCATTTGACAACCTTGTTCGGGTTATGAACGTGAGTGTAATGTTGTCAGAGCGTGAATTTCTCGTTTTAATTTGGTGTTAGGAGGATCACCCGTTACATGAAATATACATATTATTAATTTTATTCGCATATAACATATTATATAACACAGTGAATCAAGAATATAGAGGTGGAAGTTATTATTTTTCTATTTTACCGTAAGATTACTCTGACAACATCGTGGAAAACTTCACTTGTCAGTATCAAAATTGTGGTACTGTTATTTTTATTTCGTCTATGTTGTGCTTTGTTGAGTTGTTTGCATTTGAGTTCGTCCACAAAACAAAAAAGATATCCCAATTTCACAGTGTCAGAGCGACAATTAGGTACTTATAAAAGTAGCCGTTCACCATAAAAGTATAATAGAATGCAAAAAGACGGATGCTTTAACTTGGCAAGAATAGCTGGAATTTGTTGGAGTATCATGAGGACACTGGGTTTAGATAATCGAAACCGAGTAATAAACTCGACATCATCGAGCTCTTCAAAGGGATTTATCCGTTCTTCAACAGTATATGGTCGTCTTTCGTACTCTACAAATTCCAATATCTCGCCAATCTCCAAGCTCTTCATCGAAAAGGTCGTCAAGTTCCTCAAGATACATTGACAATAACAATGAAATAAAATACAAACAAAATCTAGATGCTACTAAGAACCCAATAATAAAAGACGAAAAATCAAAGAAAGTGCTTTAATACAACTAAATGCAGATAAATGTGT
>CAJUYH010005542.1:0-22891 GCA_910591685.1 Galerucella tenella | reverse complement strand
AACCTTCCCAAACTATCTCAATTAACTATCCCAAGATTCATTTTTTTTGGACAAATCTATTATTCTCATCGAAATGCACGGTTTCTCAGACGCCAGTCTAAAAGCTTTTGGCGCATGCGTGTATTTACGAACCATTTATTCTGACAATTCTGTTTCCTGTAATTTAATTTCGGCAAAATCGCGTGTATCACCCGTTTCTACCACAATTACACTTCCCCGGCTGGAATTATCAGCCATGCTACTACTGTTTAATCTAGTAGACAAAATTTATAAAAACTTTCAAACAAAGATTAATATTATCTCTGTAAATCTCTGGTCCGACAGCCAGATCGCTTTATGCTGGCGCAATGGTGAACCCAGCCGTTGGACAGTATTTGTAGGCAATAGAGTTGCTAAAATTCAAGCTATAACTAAAGATCATTCATGGAGGTATGTAAATACTATCGATAATCCCGCTGATTTGGTGTCACAAATAATTTAATTTCCAATAAACTTTGGTGGCATGGACCGAAATTTCTAATAAATCCCAATCTCGACTTATCAAAATTTGATAATTTTGCATACCCAAACCATCAACATTCTGACATTCCCGAAACAAAAACTGTCGTCATGACAGCCTCAACGGAAGGAAATTTTCTTTTAACTTTATTTTCTAAATTTTCCTGCTATACAAAGTTGCAAAGAACAATGGCGTACGTACAAAGGTTCATCAGAAATTGTAAGAATTCAAACAAATTTTCTGGTCCCTTGACAGTATCCGAATTGAGCAATTCTGAAATATTTATAATTAAGACCCTACAGCAAACTCAATTTCAAAAGGAAATTAATGAGATTAAACAGAATAAAATTTTATCAGATAAGCAAATAAATAAGCTGAGACCTTTTTTAGACGATAATGGAATGCTTCGAGTCGGTGGACGTCTTGCTAACGCTGACATTTCTTTTAACCAAAAATATCCATTACTTCTGCCGTCAAAAAATATAACTGTCAATTTAATGATTAAAGCTGAACATGTAAGGCTTGGACACGCTGGAGCTCAAACAGTGTTGTACAATTTTCGACTAAATTTCTGGCCATTAAATGGTTTAAAAATTACCAAAAAGCTCATTCGAAACTGTCATAAGTGTTTTCGTTTTTCAACTAAGCCATGTACACAAATTATGGCAGACCTTCCACGTGATAGAGTCATCCCTGATCGACCGTTTCAAAAAACAGGACTGGACTTTGGAGGACCATTTCTTATAAAATCTTCCAAACTACGTAAAGCTCCTTTGATGAAATGTTATATAGCGTTTTTTGGTATGTTTTGTCACCAAAGCTATTCACATCGAAGCTGTAACTTCCTTATCCACTGAAGCCTTTATCTTGACTCTAAAACGGTTCATTTCCCGTCGTGGTAAACCTACCAAAATTTATTCCGACAACGCCACCAATTTCCAGGGCGCTGATAACACTTTCAGAGATTTAGAAATATTCTTCAAAAATCAAAATAATATTGATTCCATTCAAAAATTTTTATCGCATTCGAAAATCGAATGGAAATTCATTCCTCCTCGAGCGCCACATTTTGGAGGTATATGGGAAAGCGGAATAAAAAGCTCGAAAAGGCTCATTCACCATTATCTAATGACCCTTCTGACTTGGAATGTTTGACCCCAGGTCATTTTCTCATAGGCGCTAGCCTAACTTCCTTCCCTGAAAAAGATAATATTACCATCCCTGAAAATCGGTTGTCACTATGGCAACAGTGCACTAAGTTACAACAACAATTCTGGCGCCGCTGGTCGACTGAATACTTAAATACTTTCTCCAATCTAAAAATTGATTCCCTAGTTCTTCTTGAAGAGGATATGCTACCCCCCCTACAGTGGTCTACAGGAAGAATCGTCGAAACGATGCCGGGGCCTGATGGGAAAGTGAGGGTAGTAAAAGTTAAAACGGCAACTGGTATATACACCAGAGCCATCTCTAAAATAGTCCCCTTTCCTGAGTCTAATGAGTCACTTCTCGGTGATAAGTGACTGTTATTCAACAAAGGCTTGTAAGTTATATGAACCGCCTTGTTGTTTACATTTTCTTAGTTGCTTCCATTGGTAACTAGAATGTAGTTCCAATCGGAACTGCTAATTTTTCAAAAAGTTATATAATGCATTAAATTCTTCTTCTCGCTTTCTAATTTTTACCGTGCGACGTTGACACGCGTACAAACATTTCCTGAAGCTATTTCAGTTCCATTTATCGAGGGTTTTGAAACTTTCAAGTTTCAAGGGGCCCAATATGTTCGAGAACTATATTCTCAAACCAGTGGAAGATCATTCGATTTTTAGAATCGATGATCTTTCAGTAATAATAAGTAAACCTACCAACTGCCGACCTGATCTCTCGAGAAATGTCAAGGGGTTGTCAGTGCATTTTTTCAAAAACGAATGTCAATTAATTTCTTTTAGCGGAAGTAAATTCCCATAAAAACAGTGCTATATAAGTGCAAGGTTACAATAATCATTTGTATATTGATTAGTTAACAAATTCTGTTACCTTATACTCCAATACCCTTTTGAGCTACCAAACATCAGCAACTGCTACAGTCTAAGTGCTGTAAAGTCAACAAGTTCGTGCAGCGCTCCTCACGCTTAGACATAAAAAAGCGTGTGGGTAAAGTGGTTGAAGAATACGGTCATTTTCCAACCAAGTAGTAATACTATAAGTACTTCAAAGTAATCAGGTTATACATCGATATAGTCTGTACAGAAAGTACGAGGAGTAATAAACCCTAATTAAGTATGCAAAACCTTTACAGGGAGCACCATGAAATTTTTGATA
Source organism: Galerucella tenella (assembly GCA_910591685.1). NCBI lineage: Eukaryota > Metazoa > Arthropoda > Insecta > Coleoptera > Chrysomelidae > Galerucella > Galerucella tenella. The sequence goes on along the minus strand of CAJUYH010005542.1, from coordinate 20,070 downwards.
AATCTCTTACTTTAAATTACATTTCTTCCGTAAATCTAAAAACCAGGTAGATCGACCCCGTATTTGTTTCAGTTGTAGCAAAATTTAGGGTTTCTTCATTGTTAAAGGATTAGCAGATAAGCAATAACGCAATGCAGTGGTGTGTATTTTGGGAAAAAATACGTTTTAAATTATAATATAATAAAAAATGAAAAGAAATAATTATTGGAATACATTTATTACTTACATTTTATTCTATATCCGACTCGGAAGAGGAAGAATCGTTGTTGACATTAATAATAATAGGGTCGATTAAATAATCACAAATATTGTCAATTTTCAACATATTTGCCTCTACTTTGATAACATGCTCGATACAGTTTGTCCAATTTTCCTTACTAACATGACTTACAGCACTCTCAAACAATTTCACAACATCGTTTATTTTGAAAGTAGTATTTTTTTTCCAATTTCCCTCTTCACCTGAGCCCATATTAATTCTATGGGATTAAGTTCACAATGATAAGGGGGAAGTCGAAGAACTGATATACCACGAGAAGAAGCCATTTCTTCTACAATGTAGGTTTTGTATTTATTCTTGTTCATTTTTGCAATTCTGTAAAGTTCTTTCCTTAGTGGATCTTTTGGAAACTTAATATTTTTCGAAATAAGCCACTCCAAAAGCTCTGCTTTACGCCAACGACTTGTGGGCAATGCTTCTCGTAACCGTGAATGGTAACTTGCGTTGTCCATAACAATAACAGCCCCTTTTGGAATCAGATCCAACATTTGAACAAACCATTCCTCGAAGACATCCCCATTCATATCTTCGTGATAGTCCCCCGTGCGTCTTGAAATAAAAGTTAATAATCCACCATCAACAAAACCTTCAGAACTTCCAACAGGGCCAATGATAAGTCTTTTTCCTTTTCCAGATGGTGGCTGCAAACCTAACGACAAACCTTCCACGAATGCCTGCCTTCCGCTTTTAATGTTTTCATCTTGCCAATATTTGGAAACTGTATATCCAGCATTTATACACACATATATACAAAAATATATAAAATAATTATTGTTACAGATTGGTTTGTTTTCTATTATGAATAAACTGTGTTGCCTTTCTTTATCAAACTTACTAAAATTTATGTACCTCTATCACTTTTTTTTATTAAAATTAGTACATCCCGTTACCTCTGACCTAAATCGTATATTCTTTAGCATAGCTGCAACTCATTCGTTCAATACAAAATGTACCTTACGGTATACCCTCTTAAAATATATTTTGGTACGTCTATGAAATCTACTTAAATGAATGATTCATTACTCCTCGTACTTTCTGTACAGACTTTTGTTGCATAATTACAAAGAGTGTCAGTTTGACAGTTTAAATAAGCCGACCGCGAAGCGGGAAGATTATTCTGTTGCGGCACAAGACGAAGAATGTTTCCCATAATTTTTTGTTAATTTTCACTGTTGCATTTGCGTTTTCACCAGTTTATTGCTTTCTCATATACTCGAAGAGTTTTATATTTATCCTTATTGTTCTTTTCTTTTGTTTCCATTTGTTCTGCTCACCAATTTGATCTCTATCTTCTGTAAAGTTTGTCTACTTTTCGCTTCATCTTTCTGTATTCCTCACCTTGTTTCCAACAATTTGCTTCCTGCTTGTTGTTTCCTATGCTTGACAGTTAACATTAACGGTAGACTTTTTTTTGGATGATTGATTTGTTGTGAACCAATTTGCATAAATGGGTACCTCAAAAAGCACAAGCTAGCAAATAAGAAGAATCGGTGGAATGGAAGAGGTAACCTCCATTCAAATACTTGCGGAATGCATTGCAATACAAAATCCCAGGTCACAATACTCAGGAAGTTACTGGATAAAAGAGAGACACTCCCCTGGACTTCAGCCTGGGGATATCCTGAATTTTCTCTTGGACATTTCTAGAGAAGCCGCTAGTCTCTGATACTTCCCTCAGGAGCTATTATAAGTAGAAGCAATGGACAGAATCGATTTATTAGGTGAATGACAACCCAGAATACTTATGTATACGAAATAAAAACCAAGGGAAGTGGGAGTTTCCCAGTGTGGAAGAAAAACTAAGATACGAATTGAGCTAATAATTTTTTTCTCATAAAATACCACACCACTCTCGAACATATGTGAAGGTTATACCTTATTGCGATTACGTGGTGCATGATTACATAGTGTCAAGAAAACCTACGGTAAACAGGAAACATTTCCTCGAAGTTTTGAAGTTTCTGAAGTAATACTAAGAAAACGCAATTATTTGAAGAAAAGCAGCTCAGTGATATTAGGTAATTGTAATAGTTATATTATTTCCTCTCCAAACTATTTCTGTCTATCTGTTTCATCATATAGTAGAAATATCACCTAAATAACCAGAATTTAATTCTTCTTATATTTTCCGAACCATTTGTGATGAGAAACAATAAGTAGATTCCATTAAATAATCAAAAATTGGAAAATATGGCGTGCCGTTTTGGTATTTAATAACATCGTTTTAAAAACAAAAACAAAAATATCTCTTCTTTCAAAAATGTTTATTCCCTAATTATTCTGTTAATGAATTAAAATTATGTTTTTCATAATAATAATACAGGAATTTCCATTATGAAAAACATAATTTAAATTGCCATTTTAAATATATGAAATACATAATAAAATCCATGAATTGAAATTATGAAAAACATAATAGAAATTCAATTTCCATTATGTATTGAGGTTGCCTGTACTAATATAATGCAAGTACCTGAAATCGTATAGTAAATGCATTACTGCAGAATAGGCAACCTCAATACATAATGTAAATTGAATTTCTATTATATTTTCAATAATTTTAATTCTTGAATTTCTATTATGTTCTCAATAATTTTAATTCTTGAATTTCTATTATGTTTTTCATAATTTTAAATCGGTAATTTCTATTATTTTTTTCATAATTTAAATACGTGTATTATTATTATTAGAATCATAATTGAAATTCAAGTATTAAAATTATGAAAAGCATAATAGAAATTAAAGAATTAAAATTATGAAAAACATTATAAAAATTCAAGAATAAAAATTATTGAATAAATAATACAAAACGGATTTGTGTTAAGTTTTTCATAATTTTTTTTCTTCAATTTCCATTATGTTTTCAATAATTTTAATTGTTGAATTTCCATTATGTTTTTCATAATAATAATACACGAATTTCCATTATGAAAAACATAATAGAAATTACCGATTTAAAATTATAAAAAACATAATAGAAATTCAAGATGTAACCTAAAACTGCCCCAGGCTAGAGCACTCCACCTCAGGGAGTGGTATTCGGCACCAATTAAACTATTTTGTCCACGACCACCTAATAATAAGTCAATATTTTACCTGCTAACTAAAGGTATATGGTACCCATATATCAACTGTCGTGAATTATGGTTCATAATACACTGTAGTGTATTATGGTTCATAATTCCCGACTAGAGATGGGGGTGAAATATTAAATAAACTATTAAATCTGTGTATTTTGTTCAAGAAAACTTGTTTCTGACATATAACGTATCTATAAAATATTGTAATTTTTAGTATTGATACTTTTCATAACGATATTTTCTAATATTAAGTATTTCAAAACAATATATTTATAACGGTACGTTGTATTGATACTTTCTACAGTATCGCCCATCTCTATATATATGTCAAATTATTTGAAGTAGCTGCCACAACATTTTGAGGTTAGTAATATGCCAAATCGCTACTGACTTTTATTTATTAATAAATAAATTAAGTGTCGTGGACAAAGTATAGTATTCTACTCGCAATTTATGGCCATAATTCACTTGGGTGACTTGCGCACCTCGCCTGCGGCTCGTGACGCAAACGTCACCCATCGTGAATTATGGCTATCATAAATTGCTCGTTCAATAATATACTATTATACACTATCACTGGGATGGGGTGTACAATTAATATTAAATTGGACGTCACCAGCTTTTTAATCGAACGAAGCAATTAAAACAAGAAACAAAAGGTGGAAAGCTGGAAACACCTTGTAAAAAATTAAAGTTAAGTTACAAAAAAATAAATAAAATATATCTACTCATTCCCGAACACGTTTATCCAATTCAATAATTATTGAATAATCAATACAAAGAATGAAATAATTATTTATTGAATTATTTGAAACAACATAAATTGAATATTTCAAAAATTAACGAAAAGAATACCAATTGTAATTAACACGCCAAATCCAAATCTTTCACACCTATAGATAAGACGGAGGAACCTATCTTAAAGGGCTGAGGATATTTGCAGCTCCTAGCGCGATGGCGGCAGTGGCGATGATGTCTTCTCTCGCACAAATCGGGAACGGGAACAAACTAGATTTGTCTTCGGTGATGAAATGGCAGTAAACTTGCCTTGAGCTTGACCTAATCTTTGCCTTGAAAATATAACTTGTCGTAAACTTCCCGGCTGCAGAGCTACGGAAAAAAAGAGAGAACAGGGATAAGGAACTAGAAAAGGAACATTAGGAAGGAACGAATAAATAGAACAGATCAGGTAAAAAAGGAGATTATGCTATAGCGCATACAAAACCCGAACTCCACATGTTAAATACAACTTAACAGTGATCTGTTTTATTCTATTCGTTTTGTTCCTCAAATACACAAAAAAATGTAAATCAGCAAATAAGCAATAAATATAGATAAGCTGTAAGCACTGGAAAATAACCTAGGGAAAAATACAATAATTAACTTACCAACCAGACAATGAAAAATTGTTCACCAAAAATTAAAATTAAATATATAGATAACTGTTGCCTTCTGTGGCATTTAGAGGAAAGAAAGAGTCCACTCGAAAATTGAAATTTCGAACATCGACAGACCTAAATGGAAGGGGAATTTGATAAAAATTAATGTTTTATTTCGGAGTGGCTAATGCGACAAGGAAATGGCATGTTTAGAAATTTAGTAGAAATTTGGGAGGAAGTGACTAATGAGCCAAGAAATTCACTAAATGAAATAGTTTTTCAGACGAAAAACGTAACAGCTGAACAGCATGTTACAAAGAATTAAAATTATTGAAAACATAATAAAAATTCAATTTATATTATGTATTGAGGTTGTCTATTCTGCAGTAATGGATTTACTATACGATTTCAGGTACTTGCATTAGATTAGTATAGGCAACCTCAATACATAATGGAAATTGAATTTCTATTAAGTTTTCCATAATTTTAATTCATGAATTTTTGTTATGTATTTCATAATTTTAAATCGGCAATTTATATTATCTATGTTTTTCATAATAGAAATTCCCGTATTATTATTATGAAAAACATAATTTTAATTCTTCAACAGAATAATTACGAAATAAAAATGTTTGAAAAAAGATATATATTTTTTTCCTCTTTTAAAACGATGTTATTAAATACCAAAACGGCACGCCATAGGAAAACACTTAAGGAGACCCACAATATAGAGTTAAATATCTGATAGGCATCACATCAAATTTCAATTCTGGAATTCTAACGATGATAAGATGTTAATATCGGAATAATTATTAGGACGTTTCTTAGAATTTTCATTAATTTTTCTATTAAATGGTGAAATTGATTAGAAACAATTAATTTCATTTGTAAAAGTAAGATGAGTAGATTTCACAAAGAGGGGTCCAAAGAGAATACTTCAAATGTGATATTGTTATTTTCCACATATATTTCTACCCATTAATTATGAGGGTTCAATGCACATGGTTACGATAAAAACAATAAATCTTCGTTCAGATCTCCATTTCGTAGATTAAGTTATGCAAAAGGAGTGTTTTCATGATGACTAATTCTTGCAATTCCGCTTTTAATAAGACCTTAGACAAATATATATCACGCTCAATAAGACATTCAATGAAGTCCCATGCTAATTATCCTGTTGTGGGAGACCTTCTAACTTATCTAGCAGTGCCCCTAATTAGTGAGATATGGCAGTGATGCCAGATGTTATGATCGTACATTATCAAGCGTATACGTGCCAAAAAACGTATGGAAGCCGGCGGAGAAACATATCAATCAATTGGCCAAACCCCATGAGAATTTAAGAATTAATCGCTCCGTTTTGAAATGTGTGAAATTCGGATTTATTCTAAATATTCGAGACATTTATTCCAATTTCACCTCACGTCACTGACTAACATAAATTGAGTTTGAAACTATTGTCAATAAAAAAGATCAAACTTGTCCTGATACGGGGTAAAGCTACTTGACCAAGACAGATGTAGAAAAAGATTAATTAGCACGATAATATTTCAATATTACTTGGATGGTTCATCCAAGTGTTTTTTATCTGTGCTTTTCAGCTTCCATGATAAACCTTCCTGGACAGCCAAACCCCAAACCTCTGTTGAGCTACCCTGCAACAAGTTTGAAGTATCGTTTTTGGGAACAAAAGATATATGGTGTCGAAGCCAGTTTTTTTGGTAATTTTCGAGTAATGGCATAATGCTAGGTCTCCTTAAAACATGATATCGTCACTAGCATGATGTTCGTGGAAAAATGAAGTAATTTGGAAGGTCAGTAATCAATACAGCTTTGACTATTTAAAGCTTCTTCCCTCACCTATGCTAGAAACTGCGCTCCAGACAAGGATTGTATTTGAAAATGTCGCTTCATGTTTGTAACTAATATCTTCAGGGCAATCCTGCGTTGACCCTATGAAACCCATCGGTTCCCTCCATTCCAGAACTACTCAAAGCAAAAAACTTTTCGTCCTCTAAAATAATGATTTTTTCATTGGCAAATTGTATCTACCCGCCTCAGTTGATGACAGCTTCATATAACTCCGAAATAATAGAGAGTTATTGGAACTTATATAAGGTCAAGCAGTAATAGTTCTGTCCTTATAGTGACATATACGCATGCGCATTTGATGTTTTGAATAGGGGAAACATTATTAAGGTTATTGCTTGTCCTTATTCGAGCGCGATTACTGCAGTGCACTATCCAGACTTTATTCCATGTTCCATATTTATATGTCACAATTTGTAGGTAATCTGTGTCATCTGTGACACAACTGGACTGGGCTTAACCTAACTTTTTTCACAGTTTCAAGTTATCCGTTCTTCCCCCGTCAAATAAAATGATGTATATTTCCTCATCGTTGTTGTCTGCCAAAATGAAAAAAATGTGAACCGAAAGGTGATACTGAATAAAAATTAATAGATTGAATAAATATAAAATGATAATAATAATGTATATTTTCCAATGAAGATGAAAACGTATGTACTTTACAAAAAGTGAGGTTACATTTTTAAAAACAATGTACCTACCTTAATATAATGTCATTATAGAGTTCCATGTTTCAATAACTCCAAATTTTAAGTCTTTTTTAAGGTTGAGCACTATTTATTCAAGGTCATCACAATTACTGCAAAGCAGTAAATTCGGGTTTCCAATAACTCTCTAATATTTTCAACTATTTTCCTAGCCATAACCCAAAAATACAAATTTTTATTATCTGGAACGCAGTTCTTTATTCAACGTGTTGTTTGATAGCCTCGTTTTATCACACTTTAATTTTGAAGATTTAGTGTATGAGCCAAATTTAACCTCACTTTATAGAAACAACAGAATACAGAAAGTACCGAATTAATGTTTAAGATCAATATACAGGGTGCGGCAGATAAACGGTTAATTAGAAATATCTCGAGAACTAAACGTATCTGAATTATGAAAGTTGGCATGGAGGGGTTTTCAATAATGAGTTGCACATAACTTTGTAATTTTTTATGAAAGGCCCTGTATATTTTTCAATTTTAGAAATATTTACGTTATTCTGAACATTTTTTGTTAATACTTCCCTATACCTTATTTGAGTTGTAATTTTTTCATAGGAAAATTACACTTTTTTACCATGTATATAAAATGCAACAGCCTCTAATGTAATTTGAATAAAAGTTCAAATTTCTTAGGAACTATTAACCTCATTCCGCTTTATCGCTTACACTGTCAAGTTACCTTTTTTATCATACAGGATGCTGTTAAAATTGGAATAAAAACGGAGCCCACAATCTTCGCGTAGGTAATTTCTTTTTTCAAATGGGACACCCTGTATGTGATATTTCTAATTGACCGTTTATCTGCCGCACCCTGTATAGTGTTAAAAATCAACAGCTTATATCACATAAGTTAGTTGAAACAGGATGGCTAAATGTGAACGCTTCATGCAATTTTTCTTCATAACAAAACTATAAACTTCAATACTCCATCCTATTTGCACCAAAAAATTCCTTTCCATAATTTGAATCTAAGATTTAAGAGTTCACTATCTTCACCCGTAGAAATTACTTAACTAGTTAGATTTCAATACCAAATAGTAAGTGCTCCAAATGTACATGGGTGAACTTGAACTTCTTTCAAATATTAAGAGATTTTTTTATTTTTTCCTTATATTCAGAAGAAATTAAAACTGTGGTATGAATACAATGTAAATTATGTATACAAATATTTCAGTTTGAGTACTAAAAAATACCGGAACACCAGTAATTGAGCCAGAGTCTTCATTAATAATTGAAAAAAATAAAACTAATGAATGAACAATAACAAGAATTAATGAAAATATAGGCATAGCTGGGTACCCTTCCTTCTACAAAAAAATCTCAAAACAACAGTCTTTTAAATAAGATAAAATCAGTACCTTCTTAAGAATATAGTAAACCATTTTAAATTAACATAAAAATTTCCACTTCACAAGTAATGTCAATGCATTAACAACAAAAATTAATGTGAAACATAAAATGCAACTCATGAACTTTGAACTAACTGAAAAATATGAAAGGTTTGCTTTCTTATAAAATTATCAAATACTATCAAAAAATGTTCAAGTATTTACTTCACATAATAATCAGGTACCTAGATAATTATTCAACCGAAATATCAGACTTGACAAATGAGATTGATTCACGTCCCGTGCGTAAAGGATCACAAAGAATCTTTACGACGTCCTTCATGACAATAAGAGACATAGCTTGCATATTATGCGTACCAAAAATGGAATGATCAATTTCATCCGACTTCTCTGAGAAAGTTTATTTTCGTGCAACCGGACGCAAAACAAGCATTTTGCAGCCGCAACAGAGGCCGCAAAATGATATTTTGCGGCCGTTACCCAGAGTGACGGCCGACAAAAATTTTTACGGCCGTTCCCATAGTGACTGCCGGCAAACTGAATTTTTACGGCCGTTCCCATAGTGACTGCCGGCAAACTGAACGCCACTACAGCATTTGACATTTCTGAAATATGACAATAACAATGTATTTCGAACCAAAAACTAACTGTCTTTTCTAAAGAGACATAATGTTTATTGAAATTATGTAATTTTCACGGTTGCACGAAAAATATTGTGTATACTATGGCCGCGAAATGTTTTCGCGACCTCGAGATTATCTTGCCTCGGCCGGAGCGGCCTCGGCGATAATCTCTCTCTTGGAACGCGAAAAAGCATTTTGCGGCCTTAGTATACAAATAACTATTTTAGTCCTATGTTTTTTGTCTATTCAAACAAGTTTGCCTATGAAATATCTAACACACCTATTAGTTGTAAATTTTGTAAACTTCGCTGAAATAATTTCTTTGCTATATTATATTAAATTTACAGTGCCTCTATGTTTCCGTTAACGCCTCTGTTTACTCAATACCATCATTTTTTTCTTTTCTTTCCATTTCTATTGCAGCATTTGCGTCATCTTTAATTATATCTGATGTTTTTCTCTTATTCTCATTTTGTTTTTCAAGCTGTTAAGCTAATTTCAGCTTTCTTGTTTCCTCAGCTTTCTCTTTTCTTCTGGCAATTTCATTTAGCTTCTTTTGCTTTTCGTCTCGATATAGTGGAAGTGGTGAATCTTCACTGGTGTTCATTTATCAGTGATGTGATCTGTTTAAAAAATGATACAAACTCACTTATAAAACACTGTGTTCATAAAGTGAAACAAGAAACTTATCAATGAACCTATATGTTAAATTATTGGAAATTCATTCCCACTAAATGACAACCGAACAAAAATTACGTTATGTTCAATATTCAAATTTAAACCCTAAAGATTCATAACTTAGAAACGGAGCAATTCCAAATATACATGTTGTATTTATTGTGAATAATATGTCATTAAAACGTTTGAGTACAGAATCCCAGTGAATGAACACTTGTTCATTGACTGGCTAGCGATAAATGCGTTAGTTTGAACACATTCTCGCTAGAAGTTTTGGCGCCATATTTCTTTGTTCATGGATCTTTTAACACTCATTAATATACATGAAAACAGTAAGCATCGGATACAAAAACTATAATATTAAATACATAAACGAAATAAATTTGTTATCTACGTTTGTCCTTCTAATTTTCTTAACATTTACAGCACAATTGAGTACTTTTAATAGACGCCAAATGGAAACTGATTACATTTTACCATACAAGTAGGAATTCGAGTTGCCAAAACCGAAAATTAAGTTTAAACCAATAGGAACTTGTATTTTCCGTTTAAACCATTAATATTTACATACAACTTGAGATCTGTGCATTTACTGGGTGGTGTTCAATCACTATAGTACTTACCCTATTTTCTATTCATAACTGCTTTATGAAAACTTACTCCATAGGCAAACATAATCAATTGTTTTATCTCCTACACTTGTTAGATACTTAGATACATATTATTCTTTTCCTATTTTTTCATAATTATGTATGACCACATTATTATTCGGTGTTAGGACACAAAGTTTTTTTTCTCAATTTCTCAAGTGAAGTGAAAGAACATTTTCTTGATGCTACTAAATGTCGATGCAGAAAATGAACTCCGCATTTAATTTCAATAGATAGTATTCATTCAAATGAAAAATGTTTTTTGAAAATAATAATGATGTCGTTTATATTTATAAGTCAAATAATCTTGAGGTTGTTCCAATGTAAATTACATGCAGCAAAAGAAGAACGTTCAGTTAGGTGTTTTTGAAATTTATCCAATAATTCTCTAACGTAATTGTGAAGAATGCGGCACTCTTTCACGATACTATAATAAAATTTGATATTTGTGTCAGGAGGCTTATGAAACAGTCTCGCAAGGACCAAACGACCGTAGGTTCCTATAATTACAAACACGTTGCTTAACTAATACTCCGCAGGGGTACAGCTTTTTTTGAACTATTGAACTAAGAAAGGTGTTCATTTTATCATGCAATTATGTGTATAAAAATAAACGATACAGTTTTGGGAACGTTGAACCAATAAGAGAAGATTGATTGGAAAATATTGAAGAGAAAGAGTATTGAGAATATTAATAATATTATTATCAATATTAAGAATATTAAGATTACAAAAATTACTTATAGTGAAGATTTATTAATAATATTAGTACTATCAATATTAAGAATATTAAGAATATTAAGATTACAAAAATTACTTATAGTGAATATTTGTATATACCTACTGTTAATATATCGATGGACTCAAAACTTTAAGTTACCTAAATCAGTTTCTAATTAAAGTTTTCAATGACTAAATAATATAGTAGCATTAATCAGTGTTGCGGTGGTTGAAGGCTGAGAAAAAAAACAAGAGAAATTTTTTCACAGTGGGATTATTTTGATTGTACTCGAAATAATAATAGCAAAACAATACAGATTAAAATAATCTTTATTGCACCTTCAACACAAATTAAATGTATAATGCAAGATAGTCCAAGAGCTAGTAACGCACGTTTCATGAAGTGTTTGATGCACCTTAAAATATATTGTGTGGAAAGCTAGATATACCTGTGTTAGCTTGACCCACCTTGGGACATCTGGTAGTGCGCATCCTGAAAACGTGTAAGAAATAGGACCCAAAAAAGTGCTTGATTCAGCAGCCAACAACCAGTAATTGAAAGTGTGTTAAAATGAAAACCCCATTTAAAAAGCATTGGTCATTATTTACGCACGCTTTTGGGTGTTATAATGAAAGTCCCATATAAAAATCGTTGTTCATTTACGCACGCTTTTCAACGTATGTATAATGTATGATTTCACACATTTTTTTTGTTACGTAACTGACGAATTTTAAAGGTGGTCGTAGATAAATAATATTTATTATAATGTTTGCCGCAATTAAATCCCGGAAAAGTGTCTGGCTTTTTGTAATTATTTGTTTTTGTATTTAATCAAGACGCTGTTAAAATTTCAGGGTGAATCAAAAACTTCAAATTGTATAAAAAAAAATCAACTTTGGGGTGGATTTATTAAATATAAAACTCCTTCAAAACTGTCTGCCCAAATGGTTGTATTTTTAAAATTACCTAAACTTTCAATTACTGGTTGTTGGCTGCTGAATCAAGCACTTTTTTGGGTCATATTTTTTTAAACCTTTTTAGGATGCGCACTACCTGGTGTCCCAAAGTGGGTCAAGCCAACACAGGTATATCTACTTTTTCATACAATATATTTTAAATGAAAAAATTTCAAGGTGCATCAAACACCTCATGAAACGTGCGTTACCAGCACTCCGACTAAGAAGAACAATCCTGTTTAATGTAAACTATTGCTGTTAAGAAATAGTATATTACACACCAAGGAGGGAAGAGTTTCATCACTGTCGAGAGGTTAGCTATTAGGTTAGCTATTAGGTTAGCTATCATCTCGGGACAGGCATGAAACGTTCGCGAATAATAAATCAACAAAAATGGCCTCCGATGAAGAATTGATGGATTGTACCCCTCCAGAAATAGGTATTATAATATTTATCAGTGTGTCAAATTTTTAAATATAAAAAATATTGATCTAAAATAGATTAACGATCACAGCGGGAAGTAGAGGTGTGTAATATGACACTTTCTAGCCTTCAATGACGTTAGTAATGACAGCATTACATATATGGTTGTGAATGAAATTCATTATAATACGAATAGATATCTAAGTAAAGAAGTCCCTAAGGTCGCTCATGAGATGAAACTATATTTTGACATTTTTCAAATTTGAATTATCAGTATAGGAGACAAGATCATTGATCCCATCGAAATTTCGAAACTCTGAAGGTCTTACACAATTGTATATTGGACAAATTAGAAATACAGGGTGTCTCATTATATTCTGACTGTTTTTAAGAGCTTATATCTTCGAAACGGTTCTGGATAATAAGATGCGGTTTCCACAGTTAGGTTTAAAATTACCGCGAGTTTTGTTGTGATGATAACGCAGGTAATTGATTATTTGAAATTTCTCTTTCTAACATTGGTAACCAAATTTGACTACAACTTTAAATCTAAAACATTACAATATCCCAGTTAAAGTTATCTAATTTCGCTTTCTGTGCACTGATTTTAAACTTTAAGGTACCGATAAAAAGTAAAAATATGCGTCTTTCAATAAATTGCTAAATATACAGGGTGTCCCATTTAAAAAATTACATCTACAGTATTCTGAAAATAAGCCACTTTTTTAGCGGGTAAACCGGAAGTAGGCCATTTATATAAATGTGTCACAACAAAACTCACGGTGATTTTAAACCTTACTGTGGAAACCGCATCTTATTATCTAGAACCGTTTCGAAGATATAAGCTCTTGGAAACAGTCAGAATATAATGAGACACCCAGTATATGATCCAACGTTTCTGTTTGATGCAGATGCCAAGGTTACACATAATGCACAATTCTTGCTAATTTATTTTTGAAATTATTAAGAATTACCATTTGAAAACTACTTAATGTACACATTGTTTCTTATGAATTAGCGTACCGCGGAGGCGAAGGTATAAATTTCCTTCAACACTACTCAAGGGAGGAAATTAATAATATTTAGCCAAAATTGTTAGGGCGTAAGCCACACTGAGAAAATTAATTAGAGCGCCCTTGGCAAATTAAATGACACATTACTACTAAATATAAATTACAGAAAATACACTTGATGTGTGTTCAAGAAATAAAAGATAAACGAGATGTGACTTTCCACACTTTGAACACTAGTGTTTAAAGTGCCGTTTTGCGAATGTCAAATGCGGTTTAAGTGACGGAAGTAGGAAATAGTTATTTATGATACAAGTGCGTGAAGTTATACTTTTTCGCAATGAGTGCGCAAAAGTACTTCACGCACAAGTGTCATACAAAACTTTATCTACGACCACATGAAGAAAAAATGAAAAAAAATGTGCTCTGTAGGTGTTAAAAAACATAAAAATAAATTTTCTATGAACAAATATATACACAACGAATTCTAATTACAGGTGGTGTGCAATCCGAAGAAATGCATTATTCTCGAGGTTCTTCCATTTAAAATAGGTAAGGGTTTTTTTTTCCATATTGGGAGCCGTTCAGATGCCGGGAGCACTGCAGCCTATTGGCTTATTGTACTCTGCTCCCATATTTAGTCCACCCATCCAGTTATCCCCGTACCTTCGAGTAGACGGTATAGGTCCATTGGATGTGTGCCATATACTTCAGGTGGCACATTGGCCTCTCCGAAGATTGCCCGTCTCCTCGAGTGCAGTGCCTCACAGTCAGACAAGATATGGGTCACGGTCTCGTTCTCCATGCCACATAGTCTGCAGCTGAGGTCCCCGTTATATAACCCTATTTTATGCAGGTGATCTTTTAACGGGGTATGACCCGTTAGATAACCTGCAATAATTCTTAGCTTATTCCTGCTGATATTCAGTAGTTCTTTGGCCCGCTTTGCACATGTGTCACCTATGAAGGATTTGCTGTGTACCTGTTTCGGAGTGTTCCTCCAATGAAGTCTATGTTGGCTTTGTACCCATTTTTGTATTTGCGCTCGGACTACCTTTTTTGTGGTCCCAAGAGCTGGTTCTGGTCCAACATATGCTGTTGCTGAACCTCTTTTTGCGAGTTCATCAGCTTGTTCATTTCCAGAAATACCATTATGTCCCGGCACCCACACCAATCTTACTTTAATGTGGTCTGCCAGTTCATTTAGTTCTTTCTGACATTCTTCTACTAGTCTGGATGTTACCTTGCGGCTATTTAAAGCCGCAAGGGCTGCCTGGCTATCAGTTAGTATGTTTATCCTATGAGTGTCAGTCCTATATTTGTTAATTCTGACACATTCTAGGATGGCATAGATCTCTGCCTGAAATACAGAGGTATGTTTGCCTAGTGAGAAAGAGCCTTTTGTGTTTCTCTTTTCACTGTACACTCCTGCTCCTGTTCCTTCCCCTGTCTGTGATCCGTCTGTGTACCAGGTCTCTCCTCGGGGAAATTTCAGTCTGCTTGGGTCTTGCCAGTCCTTTCTGTGAGGTATTTCTACCTCATATTTAGGGCTTGGGAGAAGTTTGGTGGCCATATAGTCTGTTTTCATATCTAAAATGGCTTCACTTATGATGTCTTTAACAGATGTGTGTCCTGATCTAACTATTTTGTTGCTCAGATTATCTTGCTGCCTAAATAGTCCCATCCTTGCTTCCCCCATTATCACGAGGTGTAGTGAAGGAAGGTCGAATAAGGCTTCTAGTGCTGCCGTTGGCGTGCTTCTCATGCATCCTGCAATGCTGAGACATGCAAGTCTTTGCACCTTGCCTAGTCTCGTCATTGCATTCTTTTGTGTCGTCTTTGTCCACCAGACCAAAGACGCATATGTTATTATGGGTTTAACCACTACACTGTATATCCAGTGTATCATTCGCGGACTCAATCCCCATGTTCTCCCACAAGTTCGTCTTGCCATCATTAGTGTGGTTTCCGATCTTGCTGCAACTTTTTCCATTTGTTTGGACCATGTTAATCTCGAGTCATTAATCACCCCGAGATATTTAACATCCATAACCATTGGAATTTCCGTACCTTGAAGGTATAGTGGTCCCAAACCTGCCAAGTTCCTTCTCTTGGTGTAGGGTACTAAGTTTGATTTGGTGGGACTTATATTTAAACCCACCTCTGTCGTCCATTTCGTTACTATGTTCAGAGCCTGTTGCATGCGCTCTCTGACCGTAGTACTGAATTTGCCTTGTGATATGATGACTAGATCGTCCGCATATCCTAAGACAGTATGGTGTTCCTTTTTGAGTCTCCTTATCAGTCCGTCCATTACAAGGTTCCATATTAGAGGAGACAGTACTCCTCCTTGAGGACATCCCCTTGAAACTCGGGCTGACAATGTTGTGCCCATCAAGGTTGAGAATATCGTTCGGTCTTTCAGCATGCAGTCTATCCATCTGCAGCTTGTTTCGTCAATTTGCTTTTGACGAATTGCCCTAATGATTACTTTGTGGGAGGTGTTGTCAAATGCACCCTCTATATCAAGGAAGGCTGCTAATAATACTTCCTTATTTTCGAGAGCGTACTCTATTCCTTGTACTAGGTGATGGAGTGCTGTCTCTGTGGATACTCCTGGTCTGTATGCATATTGATCCAGGTCGATCGGTAATTGAAATTTTTAATATAACAGAAACATTTATTCACTATATCTGACAAATTTACTGACAGCACAAAAGTTTATACAACAAACGACTAGCTAAGAAGAGTGTTGAAATGAAAACCCCATTTAAAAAGCATTGGTCATTTACGCACGCCTTTGGGTGTTAATAATGTTAATGTTAATGATAGTCCCATAATATATAAAAAGCGTTGTTCATTCACGCACACTTTTCAACGTATGTATAATGTATAATTCCACATATTTTTTTTGGTTTGTTGATAACTAATTTTAAAGGTGGTCGTAGATAAAGTAACTTTTCACATTCATGCAGATTTATCTGTCGAATGCATTATTTCTATTAAGATTAACTACTGACAATTTCTTGAATATAAAATAATTTCTAATCCTATCTACCTAAATTTGAAACGATCTTTTCGTAGAGTGTAAGTTTTTTGTAACCCGCGCACTCAGGAGTCTGACGTTGTGTCAACTAATCCAATCAAAAATGTATTCATCTTGATAGGTACCTATTCATGGTATATAAGAGCTAGGCTTTGAAAAATTGTGAGAAACGTCAAAAATAGTTTTGAGTACACAAAGTTAGTATTAATGGAATTAATGGAACCCCTCTAAGTATCTCCTCAACAGTTCAATATTTTTAAATGAAATTGCTCACACCCTCCTAAGAAGATCCAAGGAATTCAAAAATAAAATGAAATATGAAATTTCCATTGCCGGTTGAACCAGTAATGCAACGCAACTTTGTTATATCCAATAGAGCACCCTGTATACTTTTACATTTTTGAATCCCGTGTAGAATTCTGCATAGAGTAAAACTTTCAATTCATATTTTTCATTGAATAATTGAGGCTCTTCAATAGGTAGCCTTGGATGAAATTCCAAACATTATTTAATAGTCAAATAAATTACTTATTGAGTAATCTACCTATTAGTGTAGTACGAGGTGTGTAATAATATTTTCCTGTTTAATTTGTTACTATTGTTTTTTCTGTTATGGTGTATTTAAGTGAAGGAAAACGTATCGAAAGTTTAATTTATGCGAGAATATGGAGACGATAAATTATTGATTAAAGCCTCAATTATTCAATAAAAAATATGAATGTGAAGTTTTACTGTATGCAAAGTTTCACAAAGAATCCAAAAATGTGAAAATATACAGGGTGTTTTATTCAAAATAACAAAGTTGATATGCATTTCCGGTTTAACCGGAAATGGTACATTAAATTTGATAGTATTTTTGAATTTCTTGGATCTTCTTAGAGAGAGTTAAGCAGTTTCATTTGAAAATATTAAACCGTTGAGGAGATACTCAGGGGGTTCCATACTTAATACTAACTCTGTATGGTGAATGTGCAGTGCATTAATTGTGAAGAGATCGTCGAGACAGCAGAAATATCATTCTAAACAATCCTATCAACAAAGTCAAGAGCCAGATACGAACGTGTATCTTAACTGGAGGAGAAGATAAGGAATTAAATATTCATTTTCAGAAATTGTCATTCTTGCATACTCATTGTTTCATCCCTCTTTCGGGATACTTCAAGTATTTTGCGGAGTTTGACCCTAGCCTTAGCAGTCATAAACTCTCCCAGGACCTATTTGCACACTTTTAAAAATTTTCGCCGTCATAAATTCCTCAATTAATCCCTACATTTTTTAATATTAAACTGTGTACTTCGTATTTAATTCTTGATATTTTGGATTTTCATCACATATAACTAACATGAATATTAATATTGACTTGATAGAAAAAGTTTCTTGTCGTCAAGACAAGACTCATCTCACTGCCAGACACATGCGTATTTACTATGTTTCATTTTTAAGTTAAAGTAGATAATTTTTGAAGAAAGCCATGAAACTATTTGTAAATTTTTTGAGCTTTACACTTAACTGATTTTGAAAATTTCACTGTTTTGAATTCCGAAAAATAATGTCTATGCTTGGATGGGATTGAGTTTTTCAATTTCAACTTTTTTTATGATTTCATATTTTCAAAGTTTTTGTTTCCAACTATAGCTGATTCGAACTTTGAAAATCGAAGGCCATGAAGGTATAGGTATTATATCTGTGAATTCAAAACTGCTTAAATTTTTGGAATCAAATAAAAATTAAGCTCAAAAAATGTAATGCAAGTTTTAGTAGTTCCAGATATTATTAGAGAATCCCGTGAATTTTAATTTGTGAGGTGTCGAAATAGTACGAACTATTCTTCCCATACTTTTATTTGAATATACCCTATTGAATATTTTACAGAAAATTCCAATATTTGACTTGAAGTATACCTGACGAAAATAAATTATACTAGTAATAATGCTAAATTTTCATTATTACCTACCTATTATTTTGCTAGATGAAGTGAATCTAGTTCTTACTTAGAATGGAAATCTGGAATAATCTAATTCTCCTGGAAAGATGAAGGCAACCTAGGAAAGCATTTCAGAGAGACTCTCTGTTTTTGCATTTGGTAGAGCACTGCGTATGAATATGTTGATATATCTGAGATATGTTATAATAAAAATGGTCAAAACGCCTAAATAGACTTTTTTCTACTAGGTATCTAGTCTTATAAATATATAGGTATAATAAACGGATATTAAATCTAAGTTTTTTCATAAATCAGAGATTGAAACCTATAGAATTCGGTAGAGTAACCTAATACTTATTGGTAAATAGTTATTGAGTGCTGGAAAATAATACAGTGCATAGGTATAAGTTGGCGGTGAGTGACTGACATTTCTTTGTGAATTGAATCTGACATTTAAATTGAGATCTTCCGACTATACCTAGGGTAAGCAATTGTCTTTATAATTGAGCATTAAATATTTCTAGGAAACTTTGATGTTATTCCAGATTATGATAATTGAAATATAGAAGTTCAATAGTAAGTAAGTAAGTAAGTGGGTGCTGAAACAGTATTGTTTAAGCACCAATGAAACAATACCTGTTGGGCGCTAATGAAACAATTAAAGTTTAAAGTTGGATGATGATGAAAAACTAGATTTTTAAAATTAACAAAAAAAATGATTTTAGGTTGTATTGTAGGTTCTTGCCTAACTAACCACTTAAATTTGGTAGCAACTAGGCCAGTTCGCAGGACTTAGTTACTTATTGATGTTTAACAAAAAAATTAGAAAAGAAAAGAGAAGGCAATTTTAGGGCGCCACTAATTTTCTTTCCTAAAAGAAAATTAGAAACAAAATCAAATTTAAGAGTTAGCTAACTTTAATCTGTTAAGAGAAAAATGAAAAAATATGTTTCTGTATAGTAAATAAAACTAAAGAAGTGAAATAATGTATATATTAAATTTCATCAATTACAAACAAAATGGGTTAGTATGATATAATTAAAAAAAAATACTTAGAGTATAGACTATTTTTGAAGTTGATGATGATGGAGATAGTATTCAGTACAGCTGGAGAAATCTGCAACTTAGCCTGGGACTGTGGTCTTCCACTATTGACTTAATGTGGTTTCACCGTGAAACCGCTTCTGGCAGGTTTAAAAAAAAACTTTTTGACTACCAGGCACTGCTAGTTTTCCAGGTACTGTTGGTTTTCCAGGTAATGATATTTATTTAGGTACTGTTTTTCAGGTACTACCAGCCTTCTAGGTTCTGTGCCCCAGAAACAGTGCTATAAAACATACCGGTATATAAAAAAAAGGTTACAAAAAAAAAA
>CAJUYH010005541.1:0-22893 GCA_910591685.1 Galerucella tenella | reverse complement strand
TTAATTGCTGCCTGACTGTCGGAGTATATGGTTATGCGTCGATCCACATAACCTCTGTCTAGGTTTATCTGCGCACATTCCAAGATAGCATATATCTCGGCCTGATACGCAGATACACCCTCACCCAATGGTACACAAACCTGTGTTCTTGGGTTCCTGGAGTAAATTCCAGCCCCTGCTCTATCACCGGAGCATGAGCCATCTGTGTATCAGACGGTCCCATTAAGCTGTGTATTCCTCTCTTTTTCCCAGGACTCTCTATCCCGTATCATGGCCCTGTATGGGGTAGCGAACGTAGAATAATAGACCGGGAGCAAGCTGTATTTACGTATTAGTCATCCTTGATTAGATGATTTTCACCCATGACAGTTCTTATCATAATAATTGATGCTAAAATATTGGTGGTTGTGCGAACCACCCACCCGCATCGAAAAATAATTTGAAATTACGACGATTAGTTAATATTTGGTGCGTTCTTTTTGACTGTATTTGATTTCAGTTCACTCTGTCGGTGCATCAAAATTCAAAAAAAGATTTAAAATATAAAAAAGATTTGGATTGGATTTTTCCATAATCACATAGATAACATTCACTCAAAATCTAAAAAAATCTCAGCTCACTTTGAATTGAGTAAATCAAAAGGAGCGCGCACTTGATCGATGTGAGCTGAGATTAACTGAGATCTCAGTCAAAAAGAACGCACCTTCTTTGTAAACATAAACATGGACTGTGACTCTTTGAGAAATGTTAATATTTCATGTGTCGGAATGCCGAATGTTTCGTATATTATAATTTCATAGATTTTTATATAGGGAGGGATCTTGTCCATAAACATTATATGTGTTCAATCACGCGATAATTCAACGTTTGTAACGACAGTATAGAAACGAACCAGTAGTATAACTCTTATAAATTTCATTCATAAATTGCCAGAGCTTTTGATGACCTTGAACGGATCGGTTTACGATTCATTTTACCATAGGCGTAGGTGGCATAAGTTTTAAAATGATTTGAACGTGTTGAATGTTTTTTCTTAAATATTGTAGAACAGTACACTGATGAGTGAATAAAACAAAAGTCTTATACAAAATATTTATTGGTTTTTCCATATTACAATTTTCATTTTGTTATGATTTTTAAAATTTTTATTGACAAATAATGTGTAATATAGTCGTACCCTGAAGAAAAGTTTTATTGAATATTTTATTGGAAAATCAACAAAGGATGTACAAACTCTGTTGTTTGACTGATATTTATAAGTGATTCAACAATATTATCTCCCGTAGCAACTTTCTCTAAATACATTTGGAATAATGTTTCTAATAATGAGATTTATTGTAAATTTTCATGCGGCATATTCAAGTTTCCAAAAGTATCCTTATTCGTATTTTCATAAGCTCTAAGGTAACAGTATAAAGACGAATCGTCTAAATTCTGATACGCTTGTGAATACGTCTCACATACGCTGCATGTATGAATTTCCGAACATTTTTTAATTAAATAACCACAAAAGTAGCGAACAAAATTCTTTTCCAATAAATCATTTGTCTGAAAGTCTTTAGGCATTGCAGTATTTGATGAAAGAAATTTTGTTGGAATAGCCTTTTTTTAAAGAAGTTTTCTTTTATGAGGTTGCATAATCATGTCTAGTTTAAAATGAGCACCACATAAATGACTACTATTGTATAGAGTTTCTATTTTTGGCTTCAAGTCAGACCTATCGCATGCTTCGAGCCAAACTTTAGCTCTGAAACAAAAACAACAAATTAAATCAATGCATGAAACTAAGGCTCATAAATGTAATATGAAGATCAAATAATAAAGTATTATACTTTTCGTATGAAAATACAAACAGTTTCTCACTCTTCTGAATCCTTTGGAAAACGGTGGAATTTTTCATCACAATTATAATATTTATTGTTACATCCACGAACTACACACACACACTACCCGTTTTCTTCTTTTTAATGGTATCCATTGCGAAAAAAAGGTTATAAACTATAAAAATAATACCAAAACCCCGTAAAAATATAAGCTGTAATAAATTCACCACTGGCACTTTGGTTGGAACGCAGCACAGCACTGGACGCCGGATGATATACTCATCCGAACGACGTTGTAGGTCACAGAGAGCTCGGCAGTGTAACGTCACGAGATAACATACTGGGGCGCTATTCTTGATCGTTCGCATCTTTCAAGGTCGTGCGCATCTCATGATTTTGCGAATAACAATGACTTTTGGTATTCTTGACCATCCATAACTATGCGATTATGCGTATTTTACAACGAGTGGTGTTTGTTGATCGCAACCGACTTGCGTATGCGATTCAATAGACATTTAATAGGTTACCTATATTCCCGAATTTTGTATGCATATTGAGTTGTTATTGTGGAGTATATTATATCTCGACACTCAAAGTCAAAATTGGAATTAAAATTATCATTATCCTCAAATCCTCATTACAATACAAGTAATATTAAGCTGTTCAATATTTTTGAAATTTATTTCCACAATCTTTGGGCATCTTTCAGAGTAAAATCGTAAATTTTCCTTATGTGAATTTTGGATTTTCTTTCATGGATTCCAATAACAATTTTTTTTGTTCCATAGAAGCATTTGCTTGCCTCTTAAGGTGGATTCGTGCAAGAAAAAATTGAAACTAAGATTAATTTAAAACTAGAACCAAGAAAATAAAACCATATTATTTTTTAATTTAAACCTTAATTTCTTAGTTTCTTGCATGAGCATGTACGTGTAATCTAGATGTACATGCAAGAAACTAAGAAATTAAGATTGAAATTAAAAAATAACATGGTTTTATTTTCTAAGTTTTAGTTTTAAATTAATCTTAGTTTTGATATTTTCTTGCAAGAATCCACCTTTAATTTTGGTATTAATATTGACTGTAGAGCTCATTTTTATAGAATGAATGAATAAACTTAACACATTCTAATAGCTTATTTACATCTCTGTTTACATTTGGAATGTCGTTTGTAACGTCAACTGACGCAGAATTGCGCTGATGTCAAGTGTATTCCAGCAGTAGCATAATACTATTCGTATGATTTTGCGAAGGGTGCTTGAGAATATCATTTTTAGGAAACATTCGCAAATGGTTCATTCGCAGGCTTGCGTATACGTGACGTTGCGAACGATGTCAAGAATAGCACCCCTGGTTCGTTCCTATACTGTGGTTTTTACTAAATACAGTGAAAAATATATAAAAAAGCACAACATAACTGATGGTGACAAATCTTGTTCAGTTTTGCCAAACTAGACGTTTTAAAATTGTTTTGTCATTTGATATTGATATAATATATACATTTTTAAGTAAAAAAGTATCTTCTGGAGCTTTGTACTTATTCCTCACTACTAAATCTTTAAATACTGAGTCCCGCCTTAATTACGTTTGGTACAACCAAAATATAAAATTTACAGACAAATAACTTACGACTAAAATAACAATAAATAATCGAATGTTTGTGCTTTTATTCACTCATCTATTGATTTCAACTAGCGCTGCTGATGACATTACTAATATTTATTTCAGATTTAACGATCCTGCGGAGGCAGCAGAATTAAGAAAAGGCGAAAGAACTTACAATTTATCTCGACTTAGTCTTCTGAGCTGGTCGACACCAGATCTAGCTGTTTCAATGGAAAACCTACAGTTAATGTAAGTAATTTTTCATTTTATTCACTCTCACATTGAATAGAATCGATAAAAAATTATTAACAAAGATGTCACTTTATTTTTGACCCGTGTTTTGTTTATCTCTCGTAACATATACATATGGCAAAGGTTAAAAATACATACAGAACAAGTTATGGGTTTTGAAAAGTAAAGAGGTTTGCATGGGATTCTTTTGAATGCTTAGTCCATGTATAACCGTGGGATTCAGAAGATTATATTAATATCGATTGTTGATTAATTTTATCGTTCTTGAATCTTACAAAGCCGCAGTGGGATAATAATAAAAAATCACTACTCTAATAACTAAATCACGGATTCATTTCACGGCTCCAGCACCTGATTCTCGAATAGCTAGTTTACGCTGCTCGTTGTTATCAATGTTATTATCAATCTCTCCTAGATAACTTTCATTTTGAAAGTCTAGTCTGTCGTAGAGTTCTGTCATCCTTTTCTCTTCTATATAAAATTTTTCACGGTGTAATTATGTGTCCAGAGATTCTAAGTAAGTTCAGTTTTAATGTGCCTAATTACAATACTAGACAACATTTACTTTTTTATTGTGAGGGATCTAGAACTAACATTTTATTTAACTCGCCAGTGAATGTTATGTGTTGTAATTTCAATCATTTATGTAATTCGTGTGACTTGTTTGTTGATAGTCTGAGTTTTATTAAGAAAAAGGCTCATTCTGAATTTATTATGTAATCTATCTATTCTACTTTATTGATGTAATTTTATTTTATTGTTGTAATTCGATTTTATTGTTTTGTATTTGTTTATTCATTTATTTGTTTAATTGCAAATGTCAATTGTATTTTTTCGTATGCTCTGTGAAGGGATTTATATCTGTTGGGCATTGAAGGCTATTATTATTATTATTTATCTTATTAATAAAAAGAATCTCCACATTGAAATAAACTTGCTAGCATGGGGAAGGCGATGATAATTACTATAATAAAGAAAGCAGTAACTTAGTTTTGATAAATGTATAATTTAAATATAATTTCGAGAGAAATAATTTGAATAAGTATTTAGCAAGACCCAATAATGAATTTGAACCATGACACTTGTTTAAAAAAAATACATAGCCAAAAAACATAAGCTTCGTTTGCATATAGGATTCTGTTGCCAAAAAACCAAGCGACGTTCGCTTATAGGCACGTGTTACCAAAAACGCAAGCAACTTTTGCCTATAGGCACTTGTTGCAAAAAAATCACTAGCGACATTCGCTTATAGGCATGTGTATCCAACGAAAAACACTAGCGACGTGTCATGTGTCATCTTATTATCGAGTATATAAAAAAAATTTCAAAGTGTTCTTAAAAAAGTGAATCTATAGCAGTTTTTGCTTTCAACTGTTAAAATTATTACAAGGACACACTGGAATAGAAGAGAATGAAATAGAAGATGAACTAACAAAGGTTCTGAAACACTCTTTCGGGGGCCGGAACTCTTCTGCAGTATCAGCACAAATGTAATGTTGGAATATATAGGCAACGCCAAAAAGAAGAGATGATCTAGTAAGGATAAGACAATCAAATACACTCCGGGGAAACTACAACCATGCGAGAACAAATGAATACCTCAGCCAGACTACAGAAGAGTTTTGGAAGGTGTCCTGACAGAACACTGCAGCCTGAATGGATACCTAAAACATCTGAAATCTGCTCTTGAAAATATTTTCCATTCTATGTAACAAATTGTGGAATACCATCCTGTTTCACTTATCCACTGAAAGGACTCGGGCAATTATTTTCGAAAGAGCTTTATTTAATTTGATCATTTTTGAATCTTACAGTCTTTGCAAATATCCCAGTTTTCATATTTTAGGAACGCTGATGAAGATGTCAAATCCGAAATAGAAAATAAAAGACTGCATTTCGAAAAAGAAAAAGAGCAATTTGAAAAGGAGCAGGTAGCTTTTGAAAAAAAGCAAGAAATTTTCGAGAAAAAAAAGAAGACATTGGAAGAAGCTCAAGCCAAATTGGAAGCCGAAAAATTAACTGTCAAAAAGGAATTTGAGGAACAGGTAAATGAAATCCTACCGTCTATATAATTATATTTATTGAAAATTTACCGCGCAAAAGTACTTGCATTGTTTTTTTGTTTCCAGAGTCGCCAATTGCAAAACGATTGGCGAAATCTAGCAGATCAACATAGACAGAAAGAATTGGAGTTGGAACAGAAAGAAAAGGAACTGATATTTAAGCGGGTAAAATTGGAAAGGGGGAGAAAAACGATACTTTCTGAGGTTATTTGATTTTTTTTTAAATAATATTCATTTGGTCAGTAATAAACGCAAAGAATGATTCTTATTTCATTAATAAGAAACAGAATACATGTGTAGGTAATACAAAAAAAATTATATAAAAATCTGCTGAATTACGCGGATCCGACTCGAAAGACCAAAAAATGTTACTGTTACTCGTTGTATGGGTGATTTCAATTGAAAAATGATTCGATTAAAACGAAAAATTGTCGAGATACGACTGAGTAAAAAATGACTCAAATATATTTCATAATCGCTGGCTAGCTTCCATCAAAAAAATTGTCAAGTAGATTCTGTTGCATTGGAAGCAGAAATTTCAGTTTTTTTTATGAAATTTGGAAAGTTTTTCACAAGAAATTTGAATTTTTCGATTTTCGATTGATGGTTTTCAGAAAATCCTAAATTTGTCGAATAAATTTGACAATTGTATGATAAATCTGGGACTTTCTGAAAAATTTACAGTTTTTTCAAAATTTTACAGGTAAAGTATGTACAAAAAGTACGAGGAGTAATAAACCCTAATTAAGTATGCAAAACCTTTACAGGGAGCACCATGAAATTTTTGATAAATCTCTTACTTTAAATTACATTTCTTCCGTAAATCTAAAAACCATGTAGATCGACCCCGTATTTGTTTCAGTTGTAGCAAAGTTTAGGGTTCCTTCATTGTTAAAGGATTAGCAGATAAGCAATAACGCAATGCAGTGGTGTGTATTTTGGGAAAAAAATACGTTTTAAATTATAATATAATAAAAAATGAAAAGAAACAATTATTGGAATACATTTATTACTTACATTTTATTCTATATCCGACTCGGAAGAGGAAGAATCGTTGTTGACATTAATAATAATAGGGTCGATTAAATCATCACAAATATTGTCAATTTTCCTCATATTTGCCTCTACTTTGATAACATGCTCGATACAGTTTGTCGAATTTTCCTTACTAACATGACTTACAGCACTCTCAAACAATTTCACAACATCGTTTATTTTAAAAGTAGTATTTTTTTCCAACTTCTCCCTTTACCTGAGCCCATATTAATTCTATGGGATTAAGTTCACAATGATAAGGGGGAAGTCGAAGAACTGATATACCACGAGAAGAAGCCATTTCTTCTACAATGTAGGTTTTGTATTTATTCTTGTTCATTTTTGCAATTCTGTAAAGTTCTTTCCTTAGTGGATCTTTTGGAAACTTAATATTTTTCGAAATAAGCCACTCCAAAAGCTCTGCTTTACGCCAACGACTTGTGGGCAATGCTTCTCGTAACCGTGAATGGTAACTTGCGTTGTCCATAACAATAACAGCCCCTTTTGGAATCAGATCCAACATTTGAACAAACCATTCCTCGAAGACATCCCCATTCATATCTTCGTGATAGTCCCCCGTGCGTTTTGAAATAAAAGTTAATAATCCACCATCAACAAAACCTTCAGAACTTCCAACATGGACAATGATAAGTCTTTTTCCTTTTCCAGATGGTGGCTGCAAACCTAACGACAAACCTTCCACGAATGCCTGCCTTCCGCTTTTAATGTTTTCATCTTGCCAAGATTTGGAAACTGTATATCCAGCATTTATCCATGTTTCGTCTAAGTAGAAGATTTTCAAATTTTGTTCTCTGGCATGTCGAATGCTTCTTAAATAGTCTCTTCTCCAAAAAACTATTTCCGGTTTATCTATCAAGAGAGATTTTCTATTATGTTTTGTATATCTGAAACCCACATCTTTCAAAAGTTTGCATAATGTTTATTCTGGAGAATTTTGGATAGTCCGTATCTTCTTGCACTGATGTCATAATTTTGTCAAGTGTTGGAATTTCCTTTCCTAAGTAAAATCCATGGACTTTACGCTTAGGTCTTTGTTTTAATGACTCATCGATCTCAATTGGTTTTCGGCCTGAAGGAGTTTTAGGGGGTTGAAGAGTTCCATTCTTGCTTTCTTTTAGTAATCTATAAATTGTTGATTTAGCAACACACAACATAGCAGCCGTTAATTCCACAATATCATCAACACTTGCACTTGGATCCTTGTTTTTCAATGATATATAACAATTCAATATCAGAGTTTTTTCATTTAAAGATAATGGACCTGTTTTTGGTCGTTTAGATGGTCCTTTGCTTATCGACATTGTTTGGTACTTGCACAATTAACATTCAACAAATGTTTTAAATATATTCCAACTGTTTACAATATTATGAAAACCATACAACTTCATACAACTTTACTCAAAGAACTAATACTAAGTACTGATTTAATGTACCTACTTTCTTTTAAAATAATATTCCCGATAATGTTTCTAAGAAAACTGGGTTGTTCAATACAAAATGTACCTTACGGTATACCCTCTTAAAATATATTTTGGTACGTCTATGAAATCTACTTAAATTAATGATTTATTACTCCTTGTCCTTTCTATATAGACTTCTAGATATTTCGATCTAATAGACTGCCCATGACACATATAGGCTTTATTATTTCGGAGGTATGCCGTGTTTCTTCATCGATTAACATGTGGAAACCAAGACACCTGTACCTATATTATATTTTGTATTTATTACTGACTAACATTTTGGACAAATTTACTGTTTTAATACCATTTTTTATTTTTATTTATTCTTTTGTTTTATTTTGTATTTAGATAGAGAATGAATGTGCAAACCTGCAAGATGTTAAACATGATGTTTTACAAAAGTTAGCAAATATTTGTGAAATAGTTTCATCTAACGCTAACGAAATATCGTTTCCCAGTTCGAATGCTAAGAACATCTTCCAGGTATTTTATTTTTTATTTTAAAACTTACATCGTCCTTTTAAATTTTCCAAAAAAAATATTTTACTCCTATTTCTGCAAATAATTCCATTGTGTATGATCTCGTATGTAAAACATAGATTTAATCTCATCCATCGGACATGGAAACATTTTTTTCATACCACTATTAGTTTTTCTTTCATTTTTGTTTTGAAATAATTTTGTTAGTTACGGCACCGAGTAGATATTGAACAAGAAGGGTCACTCTCAGCTCCGCCTTCTTTTACGATATTTCCATGACGTCATTCTGTGGCATCGTCGCAACTGTTTTTCGGAGTCTTTCGAAGTCGGACTCCTTCCTCAAATTATACCGGCTGGAATGAATACTACGCTGCAGTGCAGTGGCTGTCTTCACCAACGGGTCAGATAAAATTATTGCGTGTGTAGTTGAAATTTAGTTGTATGTTACGAGTATAATTATTGTAAGAACCTTTTTTTTCAGTGTATATATTAAAGTTGATAATTTTAAAAAATGAACATAAAAAAAAATACATTCAGCATTTTATAGCACGATCTAATCACAAAAACATAATACAGAGTTTATGTTTTTATAAGTCCCATAAATAAATATATAAATCTCTGAAAAGCGAGCCCTTCTAAGGACCATTGAACAATTCACTTGTTCCCTACACTTAACAGAGGATGATGTATCTATCTATAAATTTGAGGATACTGTGCCATAAATATATATTTAGAAAACCTGTCAATTATTGTTTGTTAAAACGATATCTTTTTTATTAAAAATGTTTGTATTGAATATCCAGTTGATATTTAGGTGTATTATTGTCCATATTCCTCAATATTAGCTCCGTTAACTAATTTTAATAACATTCATTCAAATATATGTTGACCAGACCTTGTACAATATACTTTTTATTGTGCATGTCACAATTTTTACGAGAAAACCTCGTATTTGTACAATAACATGTGGTCTCTAACAGATAATTTATTTTCGCCGGCTAGACTTTATCTACACCACATTTAAGAAAAAAAGCCGAGTGACCCTTCCTGTTCAATATCTATTCGGTGGTTACGGGTAGTTACGGGTTAGAATATTTTTTCTAGGAATTGGTATCAAAATCAAAACAATCCCCTCTCGTACCTGAAGAAAACGATCAGTTGATTGAGATTTTTAACGGTGTTTCTGGATCATCCATTATTAAAGACATAGTCGATAAGCACGTAAGTACTTCTCGAATATATTATACAGGGTGTTCCGTAAATAAGTACCGTAAATTAGACATGACAGATCGTTAAAAAATATTTAAAATACCCAAAAACAACTCTTCCCTAACCTTCTTAGTTTGTGAGATACAGGCTTTTAAAGGGTGCAGAAGAAATACACATTTTATTGCAAATCTTCTCGGAGGATGAAATTACAAATATAAAATGATTTATAGGTTATTGTCTCTTTAAAACACATCAAGATTATTAATTCTGTAAAATTTTAATAAGCTTAGATTCATGCCAAAGGGAATGCCTATACTTTGGCAAGTTTATCTGAAGTCGCGGAATTATTTTTTCTATTAACATTATTTTTGCAATTTATGAATATTAAAAGATGAACACTTTTCCAAATTTGTTATGGGCTTCTCCAAGCTCTGGTAGCGTTGTACGAAAACCATCATAGAGTACACGCATATTTCATATTTTGCTTGGATATTAATTTATAATAGTTAATATGATATCAAAAATTACTTATAATAGGAAATAAACCAGTTTCCATTGGAAATTACTCCCAAATTTTAAAATAAAATGCACTTTCCGACCACAACCCGAGGATTTCCGAACGCTACCGATGATACGTGTGATGTCATATCTCTTGTGTTAACTTATGTCAATATGGCCGGTATTGCATTAGGTTATGTGTAGTTGTGTGTTTATATTGTATTTTAATCAACTATTAATTGCTCCATCGACGTAAAAATATCATTTATATGTTTGTTTGAGACCATTACGTGTTTGTGTGTGATTTTTTTTTATTTCTAAGAGTCAACGTAAAGTGGACATACATATTCGATATTTCCGAGGACATTTTAAAACATAGAAGAATATATTTTATTTACTAGATCAGTGTTCAGTGACGATTCTTTCATATTTTGTGAGTAAAGATATGGCTAGCGAAGGTTTTGTAAAAGCACAAACTGATTACTGAACTGATTTATGCTGCTTCAATTTATGAAGTCAAGCAGCTGCTTTAATGCAGAGGAAATAAGAGGAGTTAAAGCATTATCGTAAGTACGATTTAATATATACAAACCATATTTCGATGTGTGGTCGTAAGAAAATTATGGTTGATTCCTAGACATATAGGTACATAACCTCAAACTATTTAAGAATAAAAATTACCAACCAGAAGTAGGTACTACTTACATTAAAATGGTCTTCACAAACAAAAGTAGTAGTTTTTGTCGAAATATCGTCTTTGTTTCGACGCATAGCTTGCGCCACCAGGTGAAGTAACCAATATTTTGTCTGGAGTTTTAATAGACGTTGATTTACACACTGGAACAATAAATTACTTGGAATACAAAGTTTTTTTTTTCGGCTTTATCCATTTTTAAAGCTTTCAAAAACAAATTAGGTCACAAGAACTCAGAGCGTAATACACGAATAAGAACGTAAACAAATGACGTCACTCCATGGGGCAGCCATCTTTATGACGTAAAGCGCGTTTTGGGGGACTTTCAAATTTTATGATTTTTAAAGTCGTTTTAAAAGTAAAGTTGATATTTTTTGGAAAAAATAGACATGCAAGGTGTTAGGAGACCTGATAAAGCGTCAATTCCCACCAATAGCGTAATTTATGCTTGTACCCTATTACCACATCCTCCGAATTACATAATTGGTGATTTTTATCGAAAGCTGACTTCTTATTGGCATGCGCGTGCGTGTGTTCTTCCCTCTCACTTCCTCAATTGACTGATATTGATTTATCCAGTGGCGTTGGTATTGTCAGTGACTTTTTTCAGTTTTACTTGGTAAAACTTTCAGAATATGCTTTCAAGCAAGGCTTTCTATTACTGGGGCAATAAATAGCACGTTGGCCTCCCTCCTCTGGAAATTATTCCAAGGGCGAAGTCGATACTCAAGCTGAAATCGAGATACAATACGGTGCCCGAACAATGTTCGAGAAAGACATGCTAATACAACTGCGACAATACTAGATTAACCCATATTTCAATTTTTAATATTAATATCCTCATTAAAAATGTTGTTCATTATATCGTTATAATGTACCAATATATGTAAATAAGCGAAGTTTTGTTTAAGCGAAAAGAGCTAGCAGAACTGCAAGCTGAACTCAATAGAAGAGTTAAAACTTTGTGCGAACGTCAGAGGAACGTGGAATTGTTGGATAAAAAAATCATCGATTTAGTTGACCAACAAAACTCTCTATCGAATAACGAGAATAAAAAAGAAGAAATGGAAAACTTAAAATTGGAATTGTGTAAGCGAACAGAAGAAGAATTAAAAATAATCGAGGAAAAGAAACAAGGGTATGAATATTCGCATATTATAAAATCATTGTCACACTCTTATTTCATATTAAAACAACTCATCTTCCAGATTCTTAATTATTGCATTAAATCAATAAATAACAAGTTCCACAACATAAATATTATAACATATTATATTATTCCTCCAGATTCACAAATAACATTTGCATCGGCAGGTGGAAGTTGTAGAAATTTGTATTTATGTTGTGGAATCTGTTATATTGATTTTATTTAATAATCATGGAAGAATTCCACATAGTAATTGTTAAAACAGTCAATTTTTCTACCTAACTAGTGCGGAAAGTGATATTTCTCACAGAATGAGCAATATTTGGTTTTGAAATTGAGTAAGCTATGAGAAATACGTCATTTATCATATCAGTTGTAGAAAAAATACTTTTTCTATCACAAAATAACTTATTATTATCAATTTGTTGTTTCCAGATTAACTCTCAATTTGAAAAGAGTAAATTCCGTGGAGAGTCCTGATTCCTGCGAAGTAAATTACACCAGTAGTCCCGAAAACGTTCCGGATACGTTAAGCAGCGATACTTACCATACGGCTCCAAACACTTGCTCACCTCCTTTTGTAGATACCAAGCTAGATCCGCTGATGAGTGACAGTGGTGTAGAGCTAAGATCGTCTTCTCGTCCACAAGACGACAGTGATCTTTCTAGTACTGAAGATAGGGTATGTATTTTGAGTGAAAAAAAAATCCGCTTTCTAGGTAAAAGACCGCCAAACAATAATTATCGGGTTATTTCCGGGGGCTCCCCAATTTTTCTAAAAACAATTCTAAATATCAAAATTATATTTATTATACCTAATTATTATACAAGAACCATTCAACTGAAAAGAAAATATTAATTATAGTGACAAATGGCGTATAAGTTTGCTAATGGCTTTAGATTTTCAAATTGTTTGCTCTAAATTGATATTTGTGCGATATAAGGTTTCTATTAGAGTTAGATTTTTAGTTAGTAAGTGATGATTTTAAGGTGGTTTTAAATAAAAATAGAATATTTTCAAATAACTGCAAAAAAAGAGACAAAATATCATGTCTATTATTTACCTCAGACCCACTTCCCCCCTATAATATCGCATGATATTATACATGACAAATTACGTCATGTATAATATCATGCGCTATTGCATTGCCCCAAATTTATCTGCAACACCCTCCATCCATCCCCTACATTTTTTCTTCTCGCTTCCCTCATCTTCTCCACTCTCTTGGCCTTATACTCCGCTACCTTGTGGCCCTTCAGTCCACATCCAAAGCATCTGTCCTCTCCCCACTATAATATTCACCCTATTCCAGTCTAATCTTATCTCCCGTTTTTCCAGTGAGGCTTCCGCTTCCTCTCATTCCACCCTCACCACCGCCATTCTCACCGCGTTCCTCTCCCTCGCCACTTGAATCACCTTTGTCCCTTTCCCAATCAATTTCTTCCTCACCCCTCCATCTTCCATCCACCGGTCTATCCCTACCATCTTGATGGTTTTTGTTTCACTTTCCCCTTCCAAAGCCCTAGCTCCTGTTACCCTTTCCACCTCGCTCAGATTTTCTCTCACCTCAACCTCTTTATTTGCCTCTATAACCACATCCCTGTTCTTTGAGACTCTGAGTCCATCTGGTAAAAATCTGGGCCACTGAACCAAACCTTCTTAACGTTTTCCTTGATAGACCCCTAGTCGGGATTAAATGTAAATGAGCCCATTGGTAGTTCTTCAATGCCTACATGGATTGGATAATAAAATGCAGGGTGTTTTGTTTAGAATTATGGATTTCTCGAGTACTGAAAATGTAAATAGGTACTGGATGCTTTATTCTAGACATCCTGCAAAAAGTATTGCTTTTAGACTGTCTGTCACTTTGTGCTAGAAAAATGATCTTAGAATCCCTATATAACATAAAATTCGTTAAAATGAAAATGTGTCGAATGTCACAAATTTTGTAGTTAGGATTTTAAATTGTCTATTGCTTTATCACTTCAAGCATCAATCTAAATATTGTTCAAAATAGTGGGTCAGTTGAATGGTTGTTTATTTACTTAATCCAAAATGTTCACCAAATAGAGTCTACTTTTAACCTCCACTCTGTATTGTATTCTATTTATCTGCTTCATGTGTTGTCTCTGCTGAAAGGTGGTGGTTAGTGACTCGCAATCTACTAGTTCAATAGAGAACCGTTCGCCGACTATTAAGAAAAATAAAAGGAGAGAAACCGAAATGTATTTGAGAAGATTATCTCAACGAATAGCCCAACAAAAACTTCTTATCGTGAAAAACTTGGATGGGAATTGTTTGAAAGTACATTTAGATGATCAAATTGTAGTAAGTATGTTATTTTCTTTCGATCTAGATTTGTGTGATGGGTAAATAGTTATTGCAAAATTACCGTAAATTTAAATGGTAATATATGTCCACTAATGGCCATGATTACCTATGCGAATTTTAGCATATAACTTTCACAAAATTGAAAAAACATTGGGATGTTGACTGTATATGAATAAAAACCTAAATTTAACACAAGTGTACTTCATTACCAAAAATGTCGAATGACTCAGCAAAGTTGCAGGACTGCGGGAGTGCGACGAAAAAGAAGTAAATCTCAGAGGCGTTTGCGGACTCGATGATATATTTACAAAAATAATAAAAAAATAGGTATATCCATTTATTTGAGAGCATCTTTTACCTGTGACAAAAGTAATTGGGTTTCGCCCCAACAGGGATGCTTTTCGGATTATTTCCAAAATTGATATTGCTCATGTGCGCATTTAATGAAAACTGTAACTAGTCCGCAACCAAGGTCCCACAGGTTGCCTAATGACTTTCAGCCAGTCAGAAGCTCGATTAAAATTCGCGTTAACACATCATCGTGCCTGCTCAATTCAAACTGCTCTGTGGGTTTGTTATTAAAACGTCACTATAAAATCAATAATCATTCTTCCTGAAAAAAATGCTGGGAGCTTCAAAGTTTCTATTATTTCTGAGGAACTAGACTTGTTGAATTAAGATGGCAATCTTGGCATAAATCTTCAATTAGCCTCCACTCCACCGACAAGCCTCGAATCTGAAAGATGTTTTTCCTCTGCTGGTTGAATTTGTTAGACGACAATACAATTGACTTGTTTTTGTGACATTAGTTTCGAAAATAAAGGGAGTGGGTTTACTAAATATTCTACTATTATAATTATACTAAAGATGTTGTATGATTATAAATATTTTTGTTCTTTTGGTATAAGTTTAGATACCAGTATTATTTTGTCTGCTATTATAACAATTAACCAAAATACATATAGTGTTCCATGTATTACTATGGCAACAACGATATTAACAAGTATTCGTAAAGTTGTAAAGGGTCGAGAATTAGCTTCCTGGATTGCTAGCTAAAAGGATGTC
Source organism: Galerucella tenella (assembly GCA_910591685.1). Lineage (NCBI taxonomy): Eukaryota > Metazoa > Arthropoda > Insecta > Coleoptera > Chrysomelidae > Galerucella > Galerucella tenella. The sequence continues at coordinate 7,206 of CAJUYH010005541.1, read as the reverse complement.
TTCAATAGAAAAATAGTCATAAATAAGTACTCGAGTTTATCCAACTTTATTATCAACATAATGCCTTTTTTCCCCCGTTCATTTGACCTTTGAATTTCGCAAATAGCAACACCACATATTTTTTCTTCAGGGATCTGGTTAAATAGAAAATACATGTAGATAGAAAAATATAAGCTTCACATTGACCCACAATTCAAAAAAAGATCGTATAATATGTTACATGACCTTTATTAATTTAAAGTTATTGCTGTCAACTTTCGTTGCTGGAGATGTAATAACTTATAACACAAATTACACTATTAATTGTCTTTCTTTTATGAATAAAATTATAGGAAACTTCGGTAAAACACTACTATAAGCACTAAAAACAACACTGAACAGTGGTAAACTGATATGAAAGGCAGGCACGATAACGCGCAATATTGCGACGTCGGATGACCTTCGATAGTTTATAGGAAACCTATGTACTTCAGGGACCTTGGTCCGCAACTGCTCTGTTGGAACAGATAAGTACTAGTTTCTTATATAACAGCAAGTGACAACCCTTTCTTTTATGCCTACTAAACTTAAGCTTACCTTTGCCGTTTATTTATTGAGACAGGAGGAGCGAATTGCTGTTGAAATACGTGGATTACTCTATGGATTACATGTTGTCTCCGTCCCTATTGATGTTTTTAAATTTCTGTGCTCAGTTTAGGAGTACCCTACGCTATGGGTATTATAAGTATTCCAGTATTCCATTTTTTTTAATGTGCCATTTCATATCGAATTATAATCTTTGGTGATCTAATTCAGGTTTGAAATAAAATGGCACTTGTGATTTAGGGGATTTGAAAAAATTATTGGAAGTATTTTTGTCTGATTGCGAGAGCGTATTTTCATATTTAATATTCTAACGACAGAGACTAGTTTTATGGAAAAAATTTCCATTCCAAATTGTGAAAATTGAAAAATTTATACGGTTAATTTTGGTATTTGTTTAGGTATTACAAGAAATGAAACGACAGTACATATCGTTAAAATACGGCTGTACATCGGCTTTATCTCCAACTTCAGAACATCCTTTGCAGGATGTTGATAGTCCCAGTCCGATAAGACCGGTACAGGCGGGATCTACTTCTGCTCTCTATTCGCCAACGATGCAGGTAAGCCAAGTCTGAAATATTATGGTAGATGTTCCTTTGCCTAATTCTCATTCCATATCAAGTTTTTTTGGTAACGTTCATTGGAAACAATCGTTTTACTGTCGGTTTCATTATTGTCCAATGCTTTTCTTGTAGTGGAGAAATTGTGTTCTAACAAATTACGATTTTTGGCTCCTTATATCTTATAAATTGAATGTTTTTGTATATATAAGCATTTGTTTGCCCTTTTTGCTCAATACGCTTGCAGTTTTAATCAACAAAAACAACAATTTGAGGTTGTGTACGATCAAAAGAACTTAACTGAAGTTCGCTCCGAATAATATGAGGAGTTTGGTCCGAAAATATCACCTTAAATTTACTATTTAGTACGCGCGTTCCGCTGCTACGCCCACGATTTGTTTAAAGTATCTATAAAGTCAAGAAAACATATTTGTATTCTGTGTAAATATGTTTTCTTGACTTTCTAGTCATGTGTACTCAGCTATAAAATATTCACTAAAGTATCTATCTCTGGCGTTTGGAGATGTCTTTGAATGCTATCTCGTTAAGAGACCATTCCGTTTCCGGACGAGGCATTCGTAAGCCTGATCCGCATGCCAATTACCATTGGATGAAATGTAGGAGGTGATACCCCTGTCGTTCCCGTATGACGGGCCGGGCGTGTGGAGTTTAACTATCTGTTTTGCTCACCAGGAAGTCGGACACCCTCCTCTAGTTTTGCAACTCTACTTGTTGATGGTTGCGGTTGTGCTGTGCAGTTGGAAAGTATGCGGATAGATGTTTCTTTTTCCATTCCACAGAATCTGCATTCTTCTTCCTCCACTATTTTGAGCTTTTTCAGGTGCCCATTCAGGCGACAATGTCCCTTTAGGATCCCTGTTAAAACTCTTAGCGCAGTTTTAACTTGACATGCATTCTTTTGATCTCAACAGGTTGTAGTCACCCAGAAGAGTCTTTGATTGCAAAAGCCCTACTAGATATTTCCAATGGTCAGATCTCTTTTTCTCGGCTTTACCTATTTCTTCCAATATTACATTGGGGCTGATTCCGCAAAAGGGTTCAGGCCCCCAGAAAGGTATTTCAGTTCCCCTCTTTGTTAGTTCACCTGCTATTTCATTTTCTTCTATTCCAGTGTGTCCTGGAATCCATAGAAAGGTGACTATATTGTTCTCGCCTAGTTCATTGAGTTTGTCTAGGAATTCCCACACCATTTTGGAACTGATTACACAAGAGCTCAGTGCCTTAATGGCTGCTTGACTATCCGACATTATGATAATCCTTTGTCTTCTGTATCCTTTATCAATATTGAACTGGGCGCACTTTCTTATGGCGTGGATTTCCGCTTGAAAGGTACTTGGGGTTTTTCCCAAGCTTTCAGAGTATTTGGTTCCTCGCCCGAACACTCCTATTCCAGTTCCTTGTATTGCTTTTGAACCGTCTGTGTACCATTGAATGACATTCTTTCCAAGTCTGGTAATGGTATTTGGATCCCATTCCTTCTTGTTGCTCATTTCCGTAACGAATTTCTTTGAAAAGTTATACTTTTTCGTCTTGTGGCATGACCCAGGTTGTCTGATTTCTAAAAAGTGAGGAGGTGGTTTTTTTTAATGATTCCCTCTCTACTTAGTCTGTATCTTGTTCTTTCTGCAACGCTTTCCACAATCATATGTAGAGGGGTGAGGTTGAGAATCACTTCCATGGCTGCCGTTGGGCATGTTCTTATTGCTCCTGTAATGCATATACAGGCTAGTAAAAATACATTATTCCTTATCTGTCTCGTGTGAATGCGTCTATTTATATTATTGTATTTGCCGCGCGATTCTTTTCAGACACTAGTGGCCGGCCACAAATTGTCTGAAAAGGATCGTGCGCTAAAAATACAATAGTATAAATAGACGCATTCACACGAGACAGATAAGGAATAATGTATTTTTAGGGCACGAATCTTTTCAGACACTAGTATCTGGCCACAAAGTGTCTCGTCTGAAAGCGCTCTTAAAACTGTTGCTTTCACTTTTGCGATTGACTTTGGTTTTTTTCTACCGCGTGTGAACTGCAGAAAGTTATCAATTTTGAAATATTTTACGTTTTTAGGGATATCAACGCTTATCACCATTAAATCAAAATGTATACAGATCGATGCCTTCAATTAATATTGGTAAGTGTAATTGTAATTATGAATTTATTGTCAAACCTACCAACGATACAGGTGTTATGATAACAGACCGATTTCGAAAAATAGTACCAAAAACGCAATACTACGTATGAATAATGAATTTTTAATAAACTGATATTCGGTATAATAGTAACAAATTTTGAAAAACTAATTAAAGAAAGCTTTTAGCCTAATAGTTTGGGAGAGTTGAGAACTCCTAAATGTTTGCAATTTTCACTACAAATCGTCATTTAACTTAAGATGCAGAATTCTTGTCTCTATCTGTTTCAAATAGTGTTGCTCATATTATCCTTGTCGTACTTGTGTATCTGTAGAGTAGGGAGGGTGAGTGTAGCACCCACAGCACTTAGGCCACATGTAACCCATTGTTTTTAAGAGTCGGTTGTAGAGAGCTATATCCGTCCTCTTCGGGTTGCGGGATTTTACAGTGGTCCTGAGATCCTGGCCTACCATATAGGTCAGCCAGCGGTGGTCTGACATAGAAATATGACCCGACTCTAGCCAGTCCTGAATTTTGTTTGATATTTTGGCTGTCGCTGCGTAATATCTATTAATGTTTGGCTACGGGCGTTAATAAATGTCGGTTCCGTGCCTCTGTTTAAAGGTCTATTACACCAGGGGAATGCCTACCAACCAAACCGACCTCAAATTCGCCGTTACTCCCGCCTCGGAATCACTCCCTTCTATCACTCCTACCTCTCGCATGATATATCAATTCCTTCTCTTCCCCAAATTATGCTCTCCACTACGCCTCTTACATCCATCCATTCCTCCTCGCCCCTCAACATTATCTCCACCATGTTTTCCCAATACACCGCATAACCTAGATTCTATTTCAACTTCTTCCAGCATCTGAACACATGCCCCACATCATCCTCCACTTCACACCTCTCGAACATTCCTATCTCTATCTACGTTAGCCTTATTAGCAAAACCATTCTCGGTTATTTAAAATTTTATCTTTTTAATCTTCCAAGCTGGATTTCAATCCACGAGATAACAGCCCCATCCTTTAATTTACATTTTCTGAACAATTAAGGTGATTAAATGTGACAGATATGAAGGTAACAACAGTTTTCTTTCGTTTTCAGACACTGACAACGATGCTATTGTTTCTATAACCAGCTTTTGTGTTAGAGGAGCCGGTAGTAAAACCCATTACGAATATGAAGTAAGGATAAATACGATAGACGAAAGGTGGTCGATTTTAAGAAGGTATAGTCGATTTAGGGACCTACATATAGCAATGAAGGCGCGATATAAAGATAAGGTAAGGTGAAGAAAACGTCCTACTACCTAAATTCAAGATATTTGAATTAAAAACTCTGACAAACTTCAGAATGGTCCGCTAGTATGCCTTTGATCGAAAGAGTAGTGAATGTAGAACGATATTCACCAGTGATAAATAACTGTTTTGGCAAAATTACAGTAACATTCTACTAAATAATTGTAATTTGTAATTATGTAAAAAAATATCGCCCGAACGAATGGACGCAACTGACATTTAGTAATTACGCCCCGTTAGTAAGTAACGGACTACGGTGACAATCAGTGGACTAATCTTGTTTTTTATTTTATAATTAAATAAGATCCGAAGTGATTCGAAATGAAGAATTATGGGTTTGGAGATTTTGGAAAATTCTGAAAAATATATACGTTGTACTCCTCATTTTTAATATTTCATGGATAAGGCGTCAAATGACTCTTCTATGCTCTCGCAGATGTTGGATTATATTACAAGGTGATTGACCCGGTTGGCCTTACCACCTAGCGATCTATAAGATCTTTTGTGTTTACCCTACATCTAGAAGCTAGTCCAAAAGATCTAGGCTTATGAGAAAGACTATTAACAGTTTTTGAGCTAGGTCTGTTTCCTGATCAGCCTTTAGGTAGACCCGTTCCAGGAGTTTAAGGCGCTGGTGAACAATTACCTCGCAATTGAACCTCCGCCTGATGTGTACCATCACAGTATCTGTATGGTCCACTGTCCGATCTTTCAGAGACGGTATCTGAGTAAGCAGTGTCCAGTGAGAAATTCTGTATCATGTTTCTGAAGCTCCCAGGCGTAGTGAACAGAAGGATGTAATAAATTTTTTGTCTGTCTTCCACCAAGTTCCTTTTTTCAATTTTGTACTTCCCTTACGTTGCTGCTTTTCTAAATACCACAGAATGTTTCGAAGTACTAGATCTTTTATTTGCGAGAGCATCAGCAATCGGATTTCCGACTATTCCATTCTGCACTGACACTAACAAGAAGTTACTTTGTTCTGTTTAGCTAGTTGCTTAGGGCTGCTTTTCAGCTCCAGACTGTTTTAGTCTCATCTCCTGTTTTCTATTTCGCACACGTGGATTCTTCATAAAATGGTTTGTTCCAATCCTTAGAATCTCAAGATATCCCGTTAGATCGCCGGGTTTAAAAGATTCAGCAATAGGCATTTTCCAGAGTGATCCTCAATACATGTAAGGTCTAGCATTAACTCTAAGGCAGCGCAGGGGGACGATCTCATTACACCCGATATTTCCCTGCAGAAGAGCTCTGCAACTCTGTATTTGCCCTTTGCTGCTTTGTTTTGTTTCACCAAACCATCGCAGTATATTTAACACGTTAAGTTGGGTGGAGACGAGAATGTACAGGGTATTTCAAATTTAATATTATATTGTTTTTTGGGTTTTATGCGCAATTGAAAATAAAAATTGACCTGTGGCGTTTTGCTAAAGCTTTAGTCAAAGAAATATTGAATTTATTTCAACTTAAACGTCCTCACTGTATATAATTTACGTGTGTATGTAAAGCGACTTCTCTTGAACGACTTTTTCACCAGTTTAAGAAATATATAAATCTGGAGTAAATATTTTTTTTAGATTTCAACAATACCATTCCCATCGAAAACGATATTTTCCAATACAGAAGCCGTAGCTCAGTCTCGAAAAAGGCAATTGGAATTATATTTGAGAAGATTAGTAGAAACGTGTAAAACCCATCCAGCTTGCCCATTAGCATATGGTGGACCCATTACCAAAGTTGCCTTGATAAACTTTTCACCATTCTTTCGAAAAGGAGTTTTCGAAAACGGAAAATACGGAACATCATGATGTAAGAAGCTAAAAGCTTTATGTACATCATTAAAGTCCAGTATCATTGTTTGTAAAGTTATATTTTTTCATTGTTATTTTGTTTCACTGAAATTTTTTATTAGTTTTTGAGTAGAGAGCCAAGCTCGTCGTTTAAACAGTAATTGTATATTATTGAAGCTTCAGTACGGTACATAAAAATAAAAAATTGGGTTTGTCCAGTTTTTTGGACAAATTGAATCTGTTTGGTACTTGTCGTCTGTTAATTTGTTATACATTTGGCGCTCGAAATACAGTCCAAAAGTTCGATGTTCAATTGTTACATATAACATAAAATTATCAGTTTTTACAAAAAAATTTCATTACCGATAGACAAATTTCCTATAATCACGAATTTTTGTTTTTTTAAACTAAAGTAGAGTGAAATATGTAAAATTGTTAGGCAGGCATGGAGAATCTTCAGTTAGTGATGAACCTGAAACATATTTGATAACAGTGGAATCGACGAAACATAATCTTTTTGCTTGCTGTTAAACTGCAATAATATATCTGTTAACGTTTATGCTTTAAAAATTCATGGAAATTAAGAACACCTTTGCTCTACAAATAGTATATTAACTGACTAGTGACAAATAACTAACGTCCCTGGCCTGATTTTGAAATATGTTTAGGGTAATGTTATGTTATACCAAATCATGATAAAATGAAAAAAAAATTTTTATTAATTGAATACATTTTGATATAAACTACTGGACAAAATTAACGGACCACTTTGATTATTCTAAATATTTACAATATAAACACAAAATAAAA
>CAJUYH010005540.1:0-22903 GCA_910591685.1 Galerucella tenella | reverse complement strand
TATAATTTGGACTGTCGGAAGATCCGACTTGTCGTCTTTGTCTGGAATATGATGAAACAGCAGAGCATATTATTTGTGCCTGCCCCGCCGCGGCTCGAATCAGGTATCTGATGTTTGGCAGGGTCTCTCTCTCGCTCGGACCTGAATCCTGAAATATAATTCACCAAATAAATTAATCGGCTTTGTTAAGGAGTTGAATTTGTTTGGTGAAACCTGAATAGGTGTGAGCCACAATGGACTCTTGCCAGGTGCAGTGGAGGGCCTTATAGAACCACTCACCACAAACCTAACCTAACCTAACTTAACCTAACCTACGAAATAAAGAATTTATTCCTTTCATTTAGCACCATACTGTATAGTTATTATTTTATTATTTCTCAAAAAGCATTTAGCCAATATTCATTTATTACAAACATAATGAATAAGTATAACTTCATTCAGAAAATTATATAATTTTATTAGTTTATAAAAAGTAAAAGGTTTTCTTTTGAATCATCTGATCTTATTATCAATAGACTTTTGTTATCTCACACTGTATGTTTTTCTACAGTGTGTCGCACTTAGGATGAAGACACTCCCATATTTTCGCTGTTTGAAGAATTACAGACGCGGATTTTTGTAGAGTCATACAGGTTGATGGGCCACATTTCTTGAAATAGTCAACTGAAATCTGAACTTTAAACTCAACCTACTATGATTTCACAAACAGGACCGCTTCTCGATATTTTATTTCGCGTTAGAGATATCGAAAAATAATATTAAAAGTTCAGAATATTCTGTTAACCCCACATACCAAATTTTATCACAAAATTCGCATTTTTAATCTTTTCATTTTTTGGTCTGGGTCTGAGTATACGAAATTATTATTAATTTTGATAATTATTGTGCCGTGGAAATTAAAATCTTGACTCAGTGTCATGTATTCAAAAATTTTAGTAGTTAACAGCACTTTCGAAGGAATATTGATCAAATTAAACAATATCTTGTAATAATAAATGTGGGTGGGCAAAAAAATTGAAAAATTAAAAATGCGAATTTTGTCATGAATTTCGGTATGTGGGGTTGAAATGATATTCTGAACAACTTTTTCGATATTTTTTACGCGAAGCAAAATATCGAAAAGTTACCCCGTTTGTGAAATCGTAGTAGGCTGAGATTAATGTTCAGATTTTAGTTGATTAACTTAAAAGATGTGGCCCATCAACATGTATGACTCTGCAAAAATTTAAATCTGTAATCTTTCAAACAGCGAAAATATGGGGGGTGTCTTCATCTTAAATGCGACACACTGTATAAGGAAAGTCTATAAACAAGCGTTTTCTGTACAAGTGTGGCTCTTATTAGTCTACGTAGTTTTGAAATAATTCACTTTAGGTTAAATGAGCATTGAACTTTATTTCATGACCCGCGGGTTGATGCTAAGTAGAACCTTCCATCCACCCCCTGCCACTTCCGGCAGGACCTCACTCGTTCATCGCGATCCAGACTGACCAAAACATAGTCATGAGGAAGAACCTTCCTGTTAAATAGTTCAAACACTTGAAAAGAGTCCTTAATGAAATATTCATTATCAGCATTATATGCTTTTGTCAAAATATTGGTGAGAAAAGTAGCAATAAACTCAGTTGGAGAGTTAATGGATGCAACTATGGGTCTCATAGTTAAGGTCGGTTTATGAATTTTTGGAAGAGTGTAAAATTTTGCTATTACAGAATTATAAGATGTTAATTTTTTCTAGTTATTTCATCAATTTGTCTCTTATTATATAATCTCTTAACTAAAGCATTTGATTTTGTTTGAATTCCATTACTAGGATCTTTTGGGAGAGAAACATAGGAAGAGTCGTTATCAATTATATCTTGGGATAACTTTAAATAATCATCTTTTAACATAACTACCGTTACATTACCCTTGTCTGATTTAGTAACAATTAACTCGGGATGTGATTTAAGGAAATTTTTTTGTTTCTGATAACACTTTTTGAAAAATTGGAGGATGACTATCATTACTATATGCATGATTAGTGATGATATTTGTGCATTTAGCAACTGCTAAATTTCTGTTTTCTACATTAGGAATTAATGAGGAAATATGATCAATGTCGGAGAGGATGGATTTTATAGGAGTATCAAAACCTAATTTTGGTTCAACACTGAATTTTGGACCTAAAGAAAGAAATTTTTCAACATTAGGGGGGATAGTAACATTTGAAAGATTTTTAATCCAAGGAGACTTGGTTTTGAGAGAAGTACCATACCACTCAGTTTTTAAATTATTGAATTTTTTAATATTATTATTTTTAATACTATGGAAGGATCTATTATAATGTCTCATTTGTTTTTGAATGAAATTGTTACAAATGAATTCATTAGTACTATTGATTATATCTGATTTCAATTTAGAGAGAATGTCCTCCAGGGTAACGATTAAATTATGATTAATACCAATTTCAACATTTAACAATTTGTATCCTAACCTGTTAATAAACCTTCTTGTTACGTGTGTGTGTGAATCCTGCCTATAAATCAAATTCTCTACTGGGAGTGTGGAGTTAATAATGTGTTTTGGTAAAACACCATCTTGTCTACATTTCAAAAGGAAAACTCTTCTATTGAGTTCCTTTGCTTATTTCATTTTTGTTTTGGACCATTTCTTCAAAAAACCAACTGCTAAAATCCCATAGGTGGACTGAATATCTTCAAAAAACCCCATTATGCACATAAGCTGAAAAGCGACAAGCGCATGTGATCGTTGCTGATCACTTAGGACACAAACAGACAAATATTGAGGTAAGCAGCAATAATGAAGGAAAAGAGTACTCTTTTTAGATTTCCAAGCTTTCGTAAATATTTATTTACATCTTCAGGGAACTACAAAAGTGAGAAAAGACATAATTTACAAAACAGCTCGCTACAACAGTTTTATAACTTACGCTAATCGAGAATGTATCCTTGATGTTATAATCGGGAAAAGCATTAAGCAAATTATTTCAAGAAAAAACAATCCAAATGGCTTCAAGAGCCCTAGTTATAGTCACATAACAGTCACATTGTAAAATAATTAAAAAGTTAAAATATAAAAATTCATTTTAAAACAGAGTGAAGAATCCACACAAACACGTGGAATTCGACTAATTATCGAAAATAGGTTAAGAATAGATCTTCTTTTATACGAGATACAGTAAAAAGAAGAAGAAGTAATGACTTTATCAAAAATAATTGAAAATATATTGTTAGAATACGGGGGAGGTATCAAAGTTTGATTAAAAAATATTGTAATTGTTATTTGAATGTTTATGAAAATTATGTTTATCCAAGGTTAAAAGGAGAGAATGAAGATTACTTAAGTTTTGAATGTCTGTTTTCTTATTAATCCGGTCATCCTCTTGAAATATATAAGACATTCCTAAGAATAATCTTTTATTGTAATTATTTTCTCTTGATAGGATCTTAATTCCTTCAAAATCAATTCTGTGGTCTAAAGAGGAAACATGATTAGCAAGAGAACATATTTCAGGATGAAGTCTTATATCACTCTTATGGAGAGATACACGACAGGACAATTTCTGAGAGGTTTGGCCGATATATGTAGAGTTACAGTCTTTGCAACAAAGCTTATATACTACGTTACTATTATCAGAGATAGGTATTTTGTCTTTTAAAGGATTATATATAGATTTCAACACTAAGGAACTCCTACAAGCAAATTTAATATTGTCTAAGTATTGTGAAAAAATCTTAGTGAGTCTGGGAGTAACTTCCCTTATGTACGGTAAAGAGACTGTAGAAATAGAAGAGGGAACTATTTCAGAGATAGAGAAAGCATTCTGATCAGTTACACCTGCTTCAACTATTGGAAGTGATGGATTATCTATTAAAACAGATGATGTATTGAAAATGATCTTTCTTAATAAGGATTTGGGATAGGAATTATCAAGGAACAAATTGAAAAGTATATCACGATTCTTATCTTTGAAAATGGTGTCGGAAACACTCATAACTCTGGTTGCCATTTGTTTAACCAAATTCACCTTTATGCTAAATTTATGGTAAGAATTGTAGTTGAGATATCTTTCAGAGCTACTTACTTTTCTATACCAATCAATTATAATCACATTATCAGGTGACCTGGTGAAAAGAGTATCAAGAAAGGGTACGGCCATATTAGAGTTTTCCATTTCAAGAGTGAACTGGATATAGGGATCATGACTATTGAAAATAAAAAGGAGATCATCAGTGGAATCTTTGGGACAAGCAAGAATAATATCATCGACATATTTCTTGATGAAAGGGACATTAAAAGGAAGTACAGGAAGGACCACATCCAACAAATCATCCCTAACATAGCAAGCTAATATAGGAGAAATGCTAGCTCCCATAGGTGTACCAAATATTTGTTTATAATATTTATTATTAAAAGAGAAACAAGTGGAACTGAAAAGGAACTCAATCAATTCAATGAACATATCATAGTCAATATTACACTCGACACTGATTGAAGACCAATGTTTGTGTATTGACCGTATGACTGTTTCTAAATAAACAGTTCTTACTAAATGCTGTCAGGGAATTTAACCGTCGAACAGAAAAATGTATGGAAACCGAAGGGAGGCACACGGAGATGTAATTTCCTTTAAAGTGTTTTATTTATTGTTTGTAATTTTAAAGTAGTCGTTATGCGTTAAGATATTCAGATTATAATTAAAACCATTTTTGTACTATCCAACTAGTTTTATAAAGAAAAAGTTGAAAAACAATTTCTGAATTTTTTGAAATTTAATCCAGAGACTACCTCTTTTTTAGTTGAAAATATCAATAATCTTCAAAACCAGCTTACGTACGAATATTATGATCACAATATGCAATGGAATGGTAGCCTTTATACTACTTTGAAGAGTTTCAAATGATTTTAAAGTAGCCAGATACGGGGGGTGAATAAAAAATACGAAATCATGAAATTTATTGAACATCAAAATTTCTCTCTCAAAATCGGCATATAAGCATAAAATGTGATTAGAATCATAATTTCCAAGTAACATTTTTCGAAATTTTAACAAATTGACCCGTTTTTAGGACATTTTTTCCAAAATTACGAACTTGACAATTGACAGATGTTACCTGTCAACTGTGACTTGGCGCATTTCAAGTTATTTCAGAAGCAGAAGTGATTGCTATCCAAAGTTGTTATTAAACTACAATAATAAAAAAAATTCCCATATGGTTCCAACTTTATGGCGGACATTGTATTATATATATTGTAGTGAATTTAAAAAAAATTATTATTTGAATCACCACATAAAAAAAATACTTTAACTTATTTTTTTTTTATATTTATTTTGTTATAACTTTTTTTTTTTAAAAGAGCAAGTTCATACCCAAAAGAAAACAGAAATATATTAACTATATATAATGAACTTTTGACAATTTAGCAATATATAAATTCAATTCTTACTATAGTCCGAAAGAAAAAACTTTTAAATCCAATAAATTGTTCAAAATGTTAACTTCTTCATCGTCCAACCAAATTCACTCATATCTTCCAAATTACCACTTAAATTTTTCTAAATTCCATTGATCTGTTCACACAAATCTCTTCTGCATCTATACAATTTTTATTTTTTTTTTCTTTCAAATTTTATTGATTTGTTAACACAAATCTCTTCCTTCTCCTTTTAATTTCTACTGTTATTTCTAATTAGAAAATTTTTTTTCTGACTTTTTTACTTTCTTTCAAAATTGACTTCTTTCAAAAAAAACCAAATTTTTGTCACTTTTGGCAAATGAATAATTTTTACAACTCTCATATTTTTTTTAAATATAAACAAAAACATTGAAATTTTTCCTATTTTAATTTAAAGTGAAATTTTATTAATTATTATCACATTGTCTGTGTTAAAATGATGTTATTATCAATTTACGTATAAATAATTATCAAATATGAAATACTTAAAAATTTCAATGTATTTTACACCACATTTTTTTTATAAACTATATAAAACAATTGTAACAATTCTAATTTTCATAGTTTCGGGACCATTTCTGTTGAGTAAGCGATAATTCCGGGACATTTGTATAGTTCCAGGACGGTCTTGGAAGTTTTATATATTATGCGCATAGTTCAAGGACGGCAAACGGTCCTGGAAGTTTTTTTTGTTTATAGTATTATTCCAGGACATCAATATAAAATTAATGTTCGAACAAGTTTTCTCGGTATCATTGTAAAACAGACAACAATATCAAAAATGGCAATAAAACTTAAACGTTCATTCTATAGTTATTGTGAAAAACAAAAATAATTTCATTTGCAATAGATTCTTAAGATTTATAAAACTTGTATGATGATCAACTTCTTGATCGCATTGTTTTGGAGGTGGATTGTAATTATTGTTTTTTTTATAAAAATTATGTTTTGATCGAGTTACCCTATACTTGGTGGAGATCCGTAGTGAACACTATGATTTAAGTTAAACACCGTTTTATCTACTTACTAAACTCCACTATATTTATCGAATGAAAAATACATATTTCCCTATACCTATATAATATGTGAAGAGAATAGTTTCGGGACCATTTCTGCTGAGTAAGTGATGATTCCGGGACATTTGTATAGTCCCAGGACGGTCTTGAGAACCTTTGTTAGATCAATAAACACACCTAAACATCATTTGCTAGTATCAACTGCATTATAAATACGCGATACCAATTTCGCAATGGCATCTTGGGTGCTCCTGTTTTCGTAAAATCCAAATTGCGACTCAGATACATTGAATTAAATATTTTACACATAGGCGCAGAGATACAGTTTGCTGTTAATTTAACATGTTCATTTTTTATATTGTCAGGACCCGGAGTTTTATTATTTTTCAAAGATAAGCACAATGCACCTACTTCTGCAGGTGTTACTGGTATTAAAAATAAAGATTGATCGATAGTGTACATTGGCTAATGTTCTTCACTTTGCAGGTAATTTTTACTCAGTTCCTTCAAAAAATGGCAAAGTGAGCATTTATTTTGTTCGATATTTTACGTTTATCAATGATAAGTGTCTTCCAGGATTAATTTTTTTATTGAATGATCTCGTTTCTTAAAGTTATTGCTAAATTTATGTTCCACATTTTCTTAGATGAGTTTCCTAATTTTATTTATTTCAAGTTTAAAGTAGTTGGATTTTGTCGTTTTCAATAATTTTATCTACAACTGTCATGTAACGGGTACGATTTGACACTATTTTCGGTGTCATAATGACGTATATTACCGCACTAGTGCGTTTTTGAATACATTACCGCACTAGTGCGATAATGAGAATCTAGAATCATATTAATACCAGAATTAAATATTCAAAAATAACAATGGAAGCTGTATTTTCAATTTCTGAAAGGAGATTGTCTTCGCTTGAACTCTTTTTTATAGATTTTTGTTCATTCAGCTCTGAAAATTTGATGACATAACTAATTTATTTTTTTTTCACAGCCTTGTTTGTCTTTGTTGCTATGGTCATAAAATATGATACACAGTACCTTATGTTTGCAGTCAATATTATCAAAAATACGTTGGATTGAAATTTTTTTGAATTTTGTAAGATAGGTACTGTTGATAATGCTAATAAACAGTGGTATATGAAACCAGAATTAAATATTCAAAATAATACTGGAAGCTGAATTTTCAATTTCCGATAGGAAATTGTTTTCGCTGTAACTCATTTTTATAGATTTTTGTTCATTCAACTTTGACAATTTGATGACAAACTAATTTATTTTATTTCCACAGCTTTGTTTGTCTTTTTTGCTAGGGTCACAGAATATGATACACAGTACTTTATGTTTGCAGTTAATATTATTAAAAATACTTTGGATTGAATTTTGTATGTTGTAGATAAAATTTTGTACGTAACACGTGTGATAAGAATTATTAACGCACTTATGCGCGTGCGTTAATAATGTCCATATCCCACTAATTACGTAAATAACTATTATTTAAGCAATTTCTGTAGGTAGTTAGTATACGTTATTTCTCAATTTATAAATAAATGTGTAGGATTATTTTGAAATTTGTAGAAAACTGCATTTTCGAGGGACGTCTGAGATTTTGGCGAAATGTATTTGATTATTTTGAATTGTGTAGAAAATTGCATTTAGGAGAGATGTTTGAGATTTTATCGCAATGTTGAAATATTTTCAATGTTAATTGAATTTACGAGGGGCATTTGAGATTTTAGTGAAGTAGGTAGTGAGTTATTTCTATTAAAAAAAATGTTCTCACGGAGGGAGGTCGAGATTTAAGTGGAATATTTACCTATCTCGTATTTTGTAGGAAGCTGAATTCACGAGGGAGGCTCGAGATTTTAACTAAACGTGTATGATTATTCTGAATTTTGTAGGAAATTGCATTAACGAGGGACGTCTGAGATTTTAGCGAGGCGTTGAGGCATAATCCAGAATTATGCTCTTAGAGCTTCTGGACGAATAATATCTACCTTGTACTGATGAGGCGCAAATACGCCGAAACCGGTCTGCAAGTGATATTATTCCTTCTAATTATAAACCAGAATGGTTGGTTTTATATTTTCATATATACCAACCCCGTTTATGTTGGAAGTGTAATTCATTGTCTGGCTGGGCATATTACCGAGAAGTAGATGTTGCTTCCTGGTAAACGGTCCATTATTTGGAAATTAATTTTCTAATTTGTGAAGCGTTTTAATAGTTTTACAATATTATTTTGACGTCTATTGTAGCTTTTTACTTACTTAGTCTTCAATAAGTATATCAACTAGGAATTACAGTGTAAAACAAAAGCACTATCTCTCACGAATAGAAGCTTTTCTGTCTATTCGTATATCACACAGCACAAGGATAGAACAAGCTAAATGACCGTTTTCATTTTGAGGGTGTAAATACTGTCCTGGAAGTAACGTTTGGACATACGTATTTTTCATAAATACGATAGTTCAAGAACTTTAACACGCGCCAATTTTTTGTACCGCGTTTTTAACTAAACTTCTTCGGGTTGTTTCGAATCGTGTTTTAATAAGGAATCCAAGAAACCGAATTTTGGAAATCTTTTTTTATAAAAAAGGAGATAGATTTTCAATAGACTTTTATTTGTTTGTCTACATTGATTCCCTGTTTCTGAATATTTTTCAAGAACTTCTTCAATGAATTAATATGGAATTTAACATTAAATTTATGAAGAACAATATACCTTTATGAATTAATATAATTATTAGTTGATGACCCTTCATAATCGTTTTGCAGACATTGTCCCTGTATGTGCGCCGGCAGAAAATAATCCAAGGGGGACAGAAAATATTTAATATTTCTTTCACATTTAGTACATTTTTCTTGAATCAAAAAATCTTATTGATAGGAAATATAAACATGAATAGAACCATTTATGTTTTGACCCTTCCTAGGCTACGTTCATAAACTTACTCCAGTGAGTAGAGAAGAGTATGATCGCGTGATTGGAAAATAATGTTTGTTGATTACTCGGAGTAACCGTCCAGAGGCTACACCGGTCCGGAGGCAAATCAAATTTCATTGTGTTGTGTATATAAATTTGGGGTTAGATTTTTCATTTCGAAAATAGAAATTAATTAACCATGGATGAGTTGAATATTGATAATATTAATAATATTAATATGAATAATATTATCAATAAAAATAACCTGGGCACTAATCTCAACTGAGCTACTGTATACCAAACTGTCATAACTGTCAGAGTATATTATACTAGTAGGTAGGTCTCTGAACGTTTATATAAGCATACTCTATACTGGTAGAGTAAGTTTATGAACGCTTCGGAGTAAACTATCCTTACTCTGAGTAAGTTTATGAACGTAGCCCTAGTGTACTGAAGGAACGTTCATTTAAACAAGTCGTAGGTGAAAGCAAAAGAAAAATATCTTGAAATTATTGTAAGGCATTTCAAAAAGACTGGTTCTGGTGTAGAATTAAAAAACTGATTCACGTTTTGTTCTAGTCTGGTTATTGAAGTTCTGATCCATTGATCTATTTTCTGAAGCTTCCTTCATGGTAACAAAATTTTCACTAATAATCTCCCAAGGGCTTTATTAATCTCCGACATTTTTTCGGCAGTGCTTTTTTTTGAAAAATGTTCCAAAAAAATTCGCAACCGAGAAAAAAATCACGGAGAATAATTCAAGCTAGTGGGAGGGGGATGGGCGATTTGGTCCCCGCTACCTGTGTTAATCCGTTCGAACCTGAACATTTCGATAATCCGACTGGTAACTTTGAATACGGCCGTTTTGCGCTCGGCCGTTTTGCGCTCTTACCTGAAATCGACCTGTTTGCGCTCTGCGATTTTCATAATAGAAATGTATTATCCTTTTTTCTAGGATTTACCGATTTGCAATAATATATAATTTTAAATTTATTATAACATAATAGCCCGGTAAAGGTTAGCTTAGAAAATTTGCTTAAAACCCATGGTACCTACTACAGAAAAATAATAAACATCTTATTTTCTGTTTCTGTTAATGTCTATTTCGAATGTCGATTATTTTGTTCAGCAATGGTTAGAAAATACACACATTTCCAAGGAAATGTGGAATTGCCATGAGCAAAGACATCGCAGTAACAATGCTTTGGAAGGTTGGAACCATCGTTTAAATACATTGATAAAACCACATTCCAATGTATTTCAATTGGTGAAGTGCCTACTTAAAGAAGCAGAATATTCTGATCACATTTATGACAGATCTACTTTAAATTTAGAAGGAAAGCGGCGCAAAAAACCTATATTACTTTAGATGAAAGAATTTCCAAAACATTAAAGAAATATAAAGACACAAGAGACTTGAGAACATGTTTAAAGACGTTAGCTTATATTCAGAAGCTCGAATAAACAAACAAGTTTTTATTGACATGGATTTTTGTATTTTACTTTATAAAAAAACTTTGAAAAAATAAATATAATTTTTGTACTTTCTTGTTTTCTTGTAAAACTAATATTTTTAACTTACCCTTTACCGGACTATTATTGTAGGTAGGAGAAATTTAAAATTATATTGCAAATGGGCAGATCGAAGAAAATAAAGTAGATTATGAAAGTAGCAGAGCGCAAAGTGGCCGATTTCAGGTAGGAGCGCAAAACGGTCGGGCGCAAAGTGGCCGACACCGGTAACTTTGCCCCCACATTAAAATATTATAATTAATTCTGCTTCCTAGAAATTTTTATGAAAAAGAGGTAGTTTAGATGGAAATAAAATCCTTGAATTATTATAATTTGCTATCACTTTGCTTTTTACTTAGTTTGACAGTGAATTGTTGTTGTGAAAAAGCAAATTATTGAGGTGAAAATTATCAAAAGTATTCGTGGTAAGGATTGTGGTTAACGGTTACAAGTTTAATTTCTAAAAAAAATTGAAAACTTCTGAACCTAACCTAACCTAAACATCCAAACATAATAACATTTCTTGAGAAATTAAATGAATTCCCAATCGAAACTTATATCAAGTTGCAAAGTCTTCATTTGAAACATAATGTAAGAGACCCTAAAGTTAGATATCGTCAAAAATTTATTGAAAACATTATAGAACAATATAAAAACTCTTAAGTAGATAGAACTCATTTTTTAACATGTATATCATTTAAGTGTATAAAATTTTGAAATTTCCATTTTTGTAAAAATTATTTATAAGTGTATGACATAGAGTTGTAATTAAAAGCTTCAAACTATTTTCATGTTTTGATTTCATTTTTTCTTTGAACCGAAAGCATATCCCTACTTGATTGCGGGGACGAAATTACTTGTCAACCATGGGGACCAAATTACCTTTTGAAATTTCGTGACCTCATCTACAACTCCGAGCGGGAGAGTCGGTACGAAAATTTTATACCAACATTGTATTTTTAATAGTTTCAATTTTTTTCAATCTCCCCCTGAGCTAGTAAAAAAAGTAGGAATCTTTCTTGAATAAATACACTTTACACATACTTTACTTAATAGAACATTTTAGATGAGAATTATAAAAATACTTTTTTTATCATTGTTGAAAAATGGACACTCTTTATGTACCATTTTTGTTGAGTAAACTTCATTCTTATGAGTAATCTCGTTGAATAATATACTATTATTCTACTAGAGAAAAGGGAAACAATTTTACGCGGTAACATGAAATCTAGTAAGTTGGCTGTGACTACAGCGCTTTGTTCCAATGACGTTTCACATTATTCGCCATATTAGACCTAAATGTATCATATAAATATGAAATATTTAATGTATTTGGTGAACAAGTCTGGCTTTTATTTGAAAGAAGAAGATTTGTTCAAAGATATGAGCAATATTCTTCGTGAAATTTCACCACATTTCAACCATAAATCCAGTATTGAGGAGAACAAAATCATATCGTAGTATTAGGTACTTTTATGTCATAAAACATAGACATTTAGTGTAGAAAACCCACAGATCTTCACTTTATTCGCCATTGACGGAAAAAAAGTGGAAAATGAATTTCAAATTCTTGCAATCACAAATGATATTTATGTTATAAACAATAAATAGCATGTACCTACTTATTCTGAAATTGAAAATAAATATTTGTAAAAATAATCTACACTTCTGTCATTCTGGCATCCCCACGTGACAGCTGTTGAGACAGGGAAATGATCACATCAATTATTTTGCAGCTAGGTCACGTGTCTGAAAAATTTTTCTAGAAATTTAGGTTGTCTCTGGAAATATTAATTTCGTCTTTAATCACGCCGACATTGTTTTGAATTTGGAGAACTGAATTAAGATCATTGACAACAAGATTTGTCCAGTGTGATGACCCTTGATTAATAGGGACTTAAAGCAGTTCTACAAATCACCACTTATCCGTATACGTATCGCAATGTGCATAAGCAGAAGCGATACGTGGGCACCGTTACGTTACGTGAAACGTATCAATCCGTCAGACGTACCAAACGACCAAGAAACGCGAAAGGTCACTTTAAGAAAGACGATCTTCTAGTAGATGTCAAGGTAAAAGTACTCTCACTATTTTTTAGGCTAAAAATTGAAACACATATATGGTTACGTTACGAACGCATTTACTTTACGTCTTTTTGATCAATCACGTATCTCCGTTACGTTACGTATACAAATAAGGATAAGTGATCTATTTGAAGAGCTGATTTATGTCCCTAATGAGCCAATGTCCTGGAACTATTGGTTATACGAACACTCAAACTCAAAAATCAAAATTTTTGGAAATTTCAATTAGCATTGTGAAGGTAGTGTTATGTATGACTGAATTAAGCTATATATGAAGCTCTAAAAAAATGTCCCTGAACTATGCTTTTGACAGGTCGGCTCCACCCATGTTAAATCTGAGGTATAAGTGAGCTCCGCGGTAAAATGGGCTCCGATATACGGAGCCCAACTTACCAAGTCCTAAAAAAGCATCAGCTACCTTATATTTATGTCTAGATTGATTTGTCATAGTTTTTAGAAGGAGCTAGTTTTGGTCGTTTTTGTGAATTTGTATTTTTTTGTAGTGCGCGTGTATATTTCTAGATGGCGATGTGTTGAAAACTTGATATACATTGTATGTCATATATCTAGGTCAAAGTAGGATCCGATAACTTTGGCACAGCCGCAGTTTTGTACCCCATCACTTAAGCGGTCAGAGTAAGCTCCTTCCGATAGTATTTCATTGAATAGATAAAGAATTACAGTATTGGTAACAAGCTACAAGAAAATCAAAGCTATGAGCGGAATACTCTATTTTAAAAAATAAATTCAGGAATTGGATATTAATACCTACCATACAAGAGCTCTCAAGTAATTTGACATTTTGAACGATTCAGAAATGGGAGCTTTCGATTGGTCAGTTTTTTACGGAATAGGAATATGAACTCAATTTATAATTACTTCCATTAGTTCAGATAATATTACTCTGTCATTTTGAATATTGAAAGGCATTTAAAATCGTTTTAGTCACACTGTTATTCTTACTGATTCGGACCTATACTATTATACTTTCTATCGTTAGAGGTAGCCTGTTTTTATTAAATTTTTTGCCCGTTGGCTTTTGAATTTTGGGAGTGTATTCTTGGGCAAAATAATCTGTATAGCGTTATATTGCCAATGACAACCCCTGTGTCAAACATTTGAAACGCGATGAAAATAATTTTTGATTTAAGTAAACTCGTGGTACGGTTAGAAGTGAATCAATTACTTGTGCACCAGCCCTGTAGGGTAAGCATGCATTCGCACTACTCTCAGATTTGTGTTATTAAACAGTGCTGTAGCGATAAATAGTATGAAATTATAATTACTATAAAAATATTAGTTATAATCGAGTGTATTATTTATTTATTGTATTTGCATCCACAGCTGCTTCCACATTTATACATTATAGGTAAGTGGTGGAAATTAATTCAATTAAGAGAAGTTTTTTAAATTCTGATAATTTTTTTGCAAAAGGAATTATGTAGTCATTAGTTCGAATATCATTAGGGTATATGATCATTTTGATATCAATTGTCTTCTAATATTTTCTCAGTCATGTATAAAAAATCCTATCGCCAAAAAAATCAAGCATACTTATTGTTACAACTTCAACCATTGTTTAGTGCGTTTGGATTATGACCATCTATCTCCCTTTTCAACTATCTTACACCCTTGGTATATGTATGAAATTTCAAAATTGCAAAAACGAAAGCAAGAAACAAATAAAAAAGACGGTTACCCTCATCCAAGGAAGTAAGTGAAATATAAATTTTGATAATTCCCAGATGTACTTCAAATTGAACGCATTTCAAATAGATCTCTAAATTTTTTTATGGATATATAGCCGTCGGTTCTTAAGATAAGACACGGGGACAAAGCCCAAAAAAAACCTTTTCGACTAGGGGTAGATAATACCATTGTATAAAGATAGGCCTTTATATAATGATAATACCGTGTATTTTTCTCACAGTTTAAAACGCAAAATGTTTCTTGAAAAAGTATTTCAAATAAGAAATAATGATATTTGAAACGAATACCAACAGGATAATGCTCATCTAATTATGGAACAAATTCAGTATTTCGCAAACAACTTACTTTTTACCAAATCCTTAAAATAGGTTCAATTTAAAATGCCGATTTTTTTAATAGTGGGCGAAAATTATGACGTCACCAGTTTTGACACAGTGACGTACCTAATCGTTGATTTTATTTTCAATTGAGATGTGGTTCTTATAATATCTCATTTGAAATGCCTTTTAGCGGCATTATGCTTATACAAGGCAAAAAAAGTGATTTAATTTAATCAGAGAGTAATTTTACAATAAACGAATTAATTAAAATTGATTAATACACAATAATTTCCACATTACCAATAACTAACAGAGTAATTCTATAAAGTTTGTCTCCTCGAATTCGGTCTTGGAGCTTCTGTAGATCGCTGTGAGGATTTTCATTAACCTAGTATCTGCAATTTTGACAATTGACTGAACCATTTGGGTATGAGAACATAATTTGTTTAACAAAACGTGGATTGCGGTTTCATAAATCTACGAATCGAATAAAATAAAATAAATTTTTGTTCACACCGTGGAAATAATAACTGGCCAACTATGCCATAACAGAATAATTTCAAAAGACCTTTCAAATGAGTTATTGACAGACTCACATTTGAATTACAGAAAATTAACAATTACGTGACCACGTCAAAACTAGTGACGTCACCATTATTTAAAAAATAAGCATTTGAAATTAAAAATCGACATACTTCAGGATTTTTGTTAAAATTGTTTTTTTTCTATGGACATCATTATTTGTAGATACAGGAGAGAAAAAAAAGTAAAATATCGTTTTTCAAAAATCTGATTTTCATTTTTTTTCTCACCTTTGGAACGTTTGTTAGTAATTTTTTAATATAACAAGCTAAAGACTACATTTTTATGAATCTATTTCTAATTTTTTTTGCAATGAACATCATTATTTGTAGATACAGAAGAGAAACATTTTTTGCTGTTAATATATTGGGTTTTATAGGTGAAAACACAATTTGTTTCATATATAATATTATTGATTTAATACCTAAATGAAATAAGTGCTTCAATATGAGTCTTCCTAATTGTTAGAATTCGATTCCCGCCCGTATAGTTCACTACTGATTATCAGTTGACTATTATAACCTCAGACTATTAAATTATAAACCAGCACATCTGTGCGCTGTTGCCGGTTCAGTCAATTGTCGCAGTTCTGCGTTTGGAGCTAGGAGCTACCTTCTCACTGTTTTCCTTTATTTACGTGTTTATTTAATTAGTTTAAATAAACACGTGAATAAAGAAAAACATACAAAACTGCTATCTCAGCAATACAAAAAAGGTCTTGAGTGACGTCATGCGCACGAGGGACGGAAAATGAAACACGGGAGCATCCGGCCCTGAGTATACCTGTCTTTTCCAGTTCGTTTTCAATATACCCGTTCATTCGCATACATTATATTTCCAACGTGAGAGATTCAATTTCTTATTTTCCATACCTTCAATAATTAATGCTTCTTCCTAAGTACGAATATTTTGCGAAATTACAACTCATAGAAATTTGTCCTGTGGATTAATAAATTAAGAGTATTTGAGAACGTAGTTAAATTTCAAGTTATTACAATAGCCAAAGTCACATTATCAAGTGACATTTTCTGGTGTAGATAAGATAAATTTTTTGAACCCACAATTTTTAATTTTTTTGCATAATAATAATAATAAAAGGTAGAACGTGTCGCGGGACACACGGTAGGAACTTTAGTTCCTTTTAAGCAAAAATTATGTAATACATCTGACGTTATAGATAAACGATTTGCATATTCTTTGGTGGTTGAGTAGTAAGCATACCAGACTCTCACGCAGTAGACCCGGGTTCGATTCCCCGTGAGGAAGTTTTTTTTTATTGTTAATTTTATTTTTAAATAATTCATGAGGGAGTCCGACTGGCAACATCTACTAATAACAGCATCGTATATTTAAAAAATGAAACCGTAGCATTATACAAATTGGACATTCAAGAACTGTACGTTTACCACAAAATTAGTGGAAACATAACATTGAATTGTAAAATGTTCAATTTGAAGTTATATTACAGTTTATAGAAATTTTTATTTTCTAGATTTTTTCTTAAGTGGGTCGTAGAAAAAATATGCTGTTCGACTCGTGTGGATTGTCCATATCGCACTTGAACGATTGAGCACTCCGCCTACGGCGTCGTGCTCAAACTTCGTCCTCGTGCGATATGGCCATCATATCCACAGTAGTTGCACAAACTACAATTTCTTTCAAAATATGCCCTTTTACATTTAAAAACAACCTGCCAAATGACAAATCAATTTATCCATCCATTTTAAAGTTATCGAATTAAAACATTCAAGTTTTCAAAATTTCAACACCCTGTATTTCGAAAAGTAAATGTGCTAGACCCCTTAATCGCGCAAAAAAAATTATGGAAATAATAGTAAAAATTTATCCCAACAAATTCAAGTAGATCACCAGCACTGCGAATACCAGCTTTGCATAGAATTTCAATATAGCATCGGTGGTTCAGTGGTAGAATGCCCAGGTTCGAATCCGGGCTGGAGCATATTTATTATTATGAATCGCTGCTTCGTAAACGAGAGAGAGACTAAGGAGGCACAAGCACGCAAAAGCAAGGCACATAACGAAGCAATGTATCATAACGCAGCGTAACGTAACGCGTAACGGTCAGATGTTTTGCGTCGCGACCCCTGGTCGCTCAAACATAACCTGGCGTAAAGAACTAAAGTTCCAAAAATTCCTCGCGGGGAATCGAACCCGGGTTTACCGCGTGAGAGTCTGGTGTGCTTACTACTCAACCACCAAAGAATATGTAAATTGTTTATCTATAACGACATATGTATTACATAACTTTTGCTTGAAAGGAACTAAAGTTCCTACCGTGTGTTCCGCGACACGTTCTACCTTTTTCGATTATTTGATTGTTATCGATTAATCGATTATTTAAAAAAATATATATCGTTTAATCAATCACCCGATTAAATTAATTGATCACCCGATTAATCGATTATTTTTCGATAGATCGATTATTTTGCCCACCCCTAATGTACACCACTGGATCAAAAATTGAAAAATGTTTTTTCTACACCCGCATAAATATTATCCATCTTTTCTACACCCATATGTATATTATCCATTTCCTGCACAGTTTAAAGAATGGAAATGTAGGCCTTATCGGTTAACTGAACGTATATTATATGATTTCATATACATCCTGGAACGTACTTATATGAAATCCACCAATCAGTATTCGCGTTTAGTACTCGTCACTCATCTTTTTTTCAATTTAAAGAAACGACAAAATAACTTGTCAAAAAAGTCTCTCTCAGAAGCACTGGATTAAAAATATTTATTTACAAAAATGAACAAATAAAATAGTCCGTATAAATTGATAACAAATACTAAAAATAGAATAGAATGGGTAATTAAGGAGCTACCGATGGACATGTCCTTATAATAGATCTCGGTGGTTGAGTGGTAAACATGTCAGACTCTTATAGACTTTTTTTGACAAGTTATTTTGACGTTTCTTTATATTGAAAAAAAGATGAATGACGAGTACTAAACGCGAATGCTGATTGGTGGTTTTCATATACGTTCAAGGATGTATATAAAATCATATACGTTCAGTTAACCGATATGGCCTACATTTCCATTCTCTAAACTGTGCAGGAAATGGATAATATACATGTGGGTGTAGAAAAAAGATATAATGTTCGAATCGTGTGGATTGTCCATATCCACACTAGTTGCACAAACTACTATTCTGCACAGTTTACAAAATGGAAATGTAGGCCATCAGTTAACTAAACGGATATAATTCCATATACATCCTAGAACGTATATGAAATCCACCAATCAGCATTCGAGTTGAGTATCCGTCATTCATCTTTTCTCAATTTAAAAGAAACGTCAAAATAACTTGTCAAAGTTTCTCATAGAAGCGCACTGGATCAAGAATATTCATTTACAAAGATAAACTTGAATAGTAGTTTGTGCAACTAGTGTGGATATGGACAATCCACACGAGTCGAACAGTATATTTTTTCTACGACCCATTCAAGAAAAAATCTAGAAAATAAACATTTGAATAAACTGTAAAATAAATATAACTTGAAATTTAAAATTTTCTACAATTTTATTCATAATCGTACCAATTGTAACAATTAGGTAACAATTAGGCTGGGCACCAATTTTGTTACCTCTTATTTATTTAAAATAATGAGGCAAGATAAATTGCAACGGCGACTCAATGTGGAGAGCACCTCAGGTGTGAATTCGGAGACCAAACTAATATCAATTCAGGGAGTACCCAAGTAACATTTTTCCAAGCTGATGGTTTTTAAAGTTGCCTTTCAGCCGCGTAAAGGTTCTCTAATAGTCATTGCCTTGCTTGATGGATATATTTAGGTTAAATATTGTCCTTATAGGAACTAGGATCTTTAGGTTAAACAAAAGTTTAATTAGATTAAGTTAAGAGTTAACAATAACGTTGTTATTGCCTTAAACGAGGGCCTGATGGATTTAAGACTGTTAGGTTTTAAAAAAGTTATATTTCAGCATTATTTTGGCAACGAAAATTCTAAAATAAAACCATTTGATCAAAAAAGTTACCTGTTTAGAACCACTTGGCCACGAGACAATTGCTTAACTATTTGGCACTTTATGCGGCCTATTTAAGCCAATATGGCATACATTAACACCTAAAGGAGTTGCAAAAAGTCATGTGGCTAAAAGTATAACATTATGGGATTAGGCATAACCAACTAGTCACAATAAAACACCGTTGAGCAACGGCATTTAATTCCCACGTTGTTCCACTACTGCAGCCTTTGTAAACACAGGGATGGCTTGGCAAAATATTGTAAGAAGTGGTTATTTTAAAAGAAAAGTCAAGCGAAATTTACAACGAATTACAGCTAGTCAGGTAAATACGGCTTATAAATTAATTACCACTCTATAGTGTAAAAAAATTTTAGTTTGCAATTAATACGGCATATGAAGAATTTTGCGAATTAAGTAATGACTCTCTTATTGATACCCCATCTACTGATCCCCAAGAATTAGATATTCAACATGCCAGTACCAGTTACTTAACAGAAGACCAGGCTTCAGAGCAACCGGCGAGTTCATTGGATTTCGATGAAGGTGAAATGGATGACTTCAAGAAGTTTGATTTTAAACAAGACCTAAAAGAGTGGGCACTGAAGCATAACATTCATCACGTTGCCATTAAAGATCTTCTACAAATTTTAAATAAAAATACAGAGGTCAAGTTTCCGAAGGACCCTAGAACTTTCTTGGCTACTCCATGTAAAATTAATGTACGGGATATTGCAGGAGGTCAATATTGGCATAACGGAATAACTAAGTGTTTTAAAGAATTATATCACGACACAAAAAAAAGCCAAAATATTTCTATAAATATAAACATTGACGGATTGCCGATTTTCAACTCTTCGAAATACGAATTTTGGCCCATCATCCCAAATAACTAACCCCCCCTCTCCAAAAAAAAGTATTGTGATTTTGGTAATTTGACTTGCTGTAAAATCCAAACGGTTCAAGATAGTATTAAATAACTTACCTTTTAATCTAAATACAACCCTGTATGTACTTTTAATGAAAGTTAAAAACACTTTTCTTTGCACAATTACGGTAACCTACAAAACCAAACACAAACTGAATTGCAATAAAAAGGTGTCGAGAAATTCTGCGTAGTAATAGATGATGCCACTAGATCCTGCCATAGGCGTTAAAAGCTATTTATTGGAATTCGCCCGGGCTTTGTCGGCTAATTGGTCATTGAAAGTGCTATTAGGCCCTGAAAGATGCTAGTTAGCACTGTTTTAGCTGTTTTTATGGCCCATTGGCACTTTTTTAAGCCTTTCGTTCTATAACATAACTTTCTATACTAGCTTTAGCTTTTATAGCAACTTGTAAGCATCCCCTGGTAGACGTCCATTATGAAAAAAAATTAAAAACTACCATCTGTTTAAGCGTATAAAATATAGGTTAAAATGATAAAAGGAGTAATTAATTTGTATATTTATAGACACTGGAGTATGTAAGTACATATTTTCGTTGAAGTATACATCAAAATAAAAAAAATATTTGTATTTTTTATTTATTTTTTTATGCAGAATTACCACTATTTGATAAGATATTAAAGGCGCGTGTGTTTTACAGCTAAATTACACCTAACTTTACGACTAACTGGTATGCGCAATGAAAATCGGTCATAATATGTTTAATAACATATATTTTCTGTAATTGACTCATACTGAAAATATCGCCATGCATGCTTCCATTAACTTGTACATATTTGTCTCCTTTTACCAAAGCTATACCATATTTAAAACTAATGGTTAAATACTAATGCTTTTTAATGTTTCTGAAATGCCGAAAGGCCACGAATAGGTCAAATTAACCAACTAAAAGGCATTCTGCTATAGGGTTATAAAGAGGTGAGCCTGAAAACTTTTAGGTCATAAAAAGGTTATTTTTAGGCTTCTTCAAAGGTTATTTCTGTTGCCTAATAAGGTTCTGTGATATGCGATCCAGTTTCAAATTGGCTAGGGCCTGTTGGAAACGACAACCTCTTCAGGGCTGGGCCCTTTTTTGCTACAGGAGGTTCTACGGGCTAGGAAATAAGGTTATTTGTGCTTAATGGCATTAGTAATAATATTTCTAAAACTGGTTCTGAGAGTTGTTTATAACCTTTTTAGAACCTAAATTGTTACTTGGGTAGTCTTACCGGTTCGCGGGTAATCCTACTTTATTTAAGTTATTGAAGTTATATTGAAGTTAATAAGATAATAAATGAAGTTAAGAAATGAAATGAATTTAATAAGTTAATAAATCAAGTTAAGAAATGTAATTAAAGTTAATCAAGAAAGGTAAGTGGGCGCCACCCTGAATAATATTAGTCGACTTGTTTTTCACCTCACCACTCTCTATCAACAAACCTGGAAATGTTGGAAGGGAAGGAATATGAACAACGTTGTTAAATTTACAAGTTGTATAATGATTAAAAAAATTATCACAGGAACATATAAAAAAAATGATGGTTTTTGTGTTGAAGCACGTTGGCTTTAAATTATTTCACTGGTTACTTCCCTTGATTTTCCACGTGTCTGATGGCAGGTACAAAGTTCCAGACTGTTTTGTGGTCTCAGGTATGTCTCAGGTAACTTCAGGTACAAATTCTCAGGCAATTCCTTAGTAAGTCTCAGGTACTAAGTAAGGCTCAGGTACTAAGTAAGGCTCAGGTAACTCAGGTAACTTCAGGTACTCAGTAAGTCATTCACATTGAATGCACTTTAGGAAAGATAAAGTTTGAGGTAAATCTCTCACAACAATTTAAAAATTATTAACCTTATCGGTTGATGGTTCACAGGAGAAAGAAAGCTTATTTTAACTACTCGCTATTAAATTGAACCATGCGATGAGCAATCGACATACGTTATATATTCCTCTCCTGTTCACATGCTCCGCTTCGAGAAAGAATTTACGTATCCGTAGTGTGTTCTTAATTTCTTTCTCTGTATAGGAGAGAAGAATTGATATATTTGACTAATATCAGTGTATACTGCACCTCACCAACGTAGATTATTCGTCGCACATTAAATGTACAAATTTTGCCTTTTAGCGATGATCGGTGCTACAGGTTTTCGACGAGAATCACATGTTGATAGGAGAAAAGGACTGGCTACTCGCCGTCCGGTAGATATTTAAATATTACAATGATAGTGGTCAAATATAACGTTACACAATTCAATTTTATGTCTTCACTAATTTTTTGTGATGAACGTACACTTTTTAAATGTACAATTTGTATAATGTTACGGTTTCTTTTTTTAAATATGCGATGCTGTT
>CAJUYH010005539.1:0-22911 GCA_910591685.1 Galerucella tenella | reverse complement strand
ATCTACATACTCAAAACTTCGTTCTTTATTGAAACGGCAAGCTCAAGGTTATAGGGCAAAGAAATCTAAGATTTTAACGAAGAAAGAAATTGAAAAATTTATCCAGGAAGCTCCAGATAAAGAAAATTTAATGATTAAGGTAATTTACAAGGTTTTAATTTCTATTTAGATTATAGCTTTATTTATTTTTTCGGTGGCTGTAATATTTGGTATTTCTGGGGCCTGTAGAATGGATGAGTTAGTCCGAATGACTGTACACGATATAGAAGACTTAGAATCTAAGCTTTTAATCAGCATACCTGATTCGAAAACCAACAAACCAAGATCATTTGTAATTAATCAGATCTACTTGAATGTTTATCGAAAGTATGTTTCGTTAAGACCAGAAAATATGAACAGTGACCGATTTTTCTTTAAATATCAAAGCGGAAAGGGTTGTAGACAAGTGGTAGGAATTCATCAATTTAGAAAAATGCCCAAAATAGTTGCTACTTATTTGAACTTGGTAAATCCGACAGAATATACTGGTCACTGCTTTCGTCGGTCTTCTGCAACAATATTGGTTGACTCTGGTGCCGACATAACTAGTTTAAAGAGGCATGGCGGATGGAAGTCATCAAACGTTGCTGAAGGATATATCGAAGAATCGCTTAACAATAAGGTTGAGGTGGCAAATAAAATTTTCACAGTACAAAATATTCAACAAAATGACCCTACCACCCTGCATGTTGTCCAAAATGTTTCTCATAGTTCTAAGAGTGTTCCTCCAATGTTCAATAATTGTACTAACTGTCAAATTACTGTAAATATAACAAATTGATCTTAAAAATGTATTCAGCAATGACTTGATGTTTTCAATATATAAATTAATTCCTTATAAGCAATGTGTTTTCAATCATTCATGTAGAACACTAACAACTGTACGGAAATATCATTTCCTTACAGTAAGGAAATGACATTTCCTTACAGTAAGGAAGTCCTGACGATTTGCGGAAAAAGATTTATTTGTGACAATCAAAATCTCATTATGTAGAATAAATATGATTTTCCATATGGCCTAACTAATATCTAATTTGTCGTTGAGAAAGGATTTGTTTCAAGTTCGGAGAGTCATATTGTTGATGAATAAAAACATATTCATTGTCATCAATAAAATGAGTTATCTATCGAAAATTACATTTATGCTTGTAAAAATGTATTATATTTGTCTCAAACAACATTTGTTGAGGTATAATGACAAAATAGTTATATTAATCTTTGAAAGTATTTGAATTAAATAAAGTAGTTTTCCAATAACAGATAGGTACTTATTTTTGCAAGCTAACTATATTGTTTTATTATAAAAAAATTACTTTATGGCAGAATGACATTTCTTTATCATAAAAAATGTATTGTATCAGTTAAATATATTTCTTTACCGAAAATAGTATATTATTAAACGAGCAATTTATGATAGCCATAATTAACGATGGGTGACGTCACCCAAGTGAATTATGGCCATAAATTGCGAGTAGAATACTATACTTTGTCCACAACACTTAATTTATGTATTAATAAATAAAAGTCAGTAGCGATTTGGCATATAACTAACCTCAAAATGTTGTGGCAGCTACTTCAAATAATTTGACATATAGATACTGTAGAAAGTATCAATACAACGTACCGTTATAAATATATTGTTTTAAAATACTTAATATTAGAAAATATCGTTATGAAAAGTATTAATACTAAAAATTACAATATTTTATAGATACGATATATGTCAGAAACAAATTTCCTGAACAAAATACACAGATTTAATAGTTTATTTCATATTGTACCCCCATCTCTAGTCGTGAATTATGAACCATAATACACTACAGTGTATTATGAACCATAATTCACGACAGTTGATATATGGGTACCATATACCTTTAGTTAGGAGGTGAAATATTGACTTATTATTAGGTGGTCGTGGACAAAGGTATATTGTCTGGGTTAACGATATGTTTTTTATTAGTGAAAAATGTATCTTCCCAGCAAATTATATTTTGTTGTTGGAAACAAATGTTCCTTCTTCAAGAAAACTATTAATTTTCACTAAAATTCAACATATTTCTCATTACCGAACCATTATTTTCATAAACATTATATTGCCTTATAGTGAAAAAATATATTTCCCTAAAAAACCGAATTATTTATGGTATTGTTTTTGTTTATGGAAGTTACCTACATGCACTATTCAATAGACTGAGCTTTTAAATGTTTCTAAATATTTAGAAATATATTAAAAGTTCACGGTGTATTAAGCAGTATGGGTAACTTCCATACGGTTCTCTAAATAATTAGGTTACTTAGGAGAATATATTTTTCACAAATATTTGTCTAAGCCGTTTCCAGACTATGTCGAACAACAAAGTTGTCTTTCTTTTTGTATGTGTGGACTAGTCGATCGAATTGGTCGATGGTTAAACTCTAAGAGTTCATCCATATCTCAAATGTGGTTTTTGAAACACAAGAGGTTCAATAAAACACGAAGTCCAAACCACAATATTTTAATATTGTCCGAACAAAGAAGGACAAGTAACTTGCTACTAGTTTCGGTAAAACATTATGGTTAGTCTGGACACGGTTTGAAATTACAGTATTTTTATGACAAACATGTTCAAATCTAATAAAAATTGATGGTCTCTATTTATGCATAAAACTGTTCAGCAGGAAAACAGGTTAGGAATAAAAAACTTGCTGCTGAATATTTTGATCTACTAAAAAGAAAACTATACATTCTTGAAACAGATACCATACATTTATAAAATAGGAACCATACATTGTTAAAATTTAACATACCTACATGATCTAAATATGACCAACAATGTTATCCACAAGATAGCCTTGTCTATCCTTAAGTGTGCACATTAAAGCTTCCCCCATAGTAGTTTTTTGGAGTTCTTGGCGTAGATCTGACAGGTTTAATTGAGAAATGTGTATGTTTGTGGTACATTTCGCTTGCTTGTTACTTCTACTTGAATATAATTGTCATTTATTTCCTTACCTTAAAATATATCTCACAATTCTTGTAATCGCCATGAGTTTAACAATTCATTCATTCTATTATTAAACTCATTTTTGTCCAGAGCACTTCAACCACATACTTCACAAAAACAGAATAATTAGTAAAATTGCAAAAACTGATCTAATTTCACATGCAGACTGACGCCAAACGCTACAGGTGGTGACCGTTACTGAATAATAGGTAAGGCTGGGTTAAAAATTCTTTGTTTCAATTGCCACATAATTTGTAATCGTAACAATAAATGTACAATTATACTGAAATTAGACTTTATTCAAATCTGTTTTCCCTTTTTAGATGTGTTTTGTTATTGGAGACTACCAGACTACAATGTTTATTTAATTTTGTTGTTTGGAATCATTCTCAGATAATTGATTTCATTATTATTTGCAATAACATTTTAAGTGTTTGAATTGATTTGTTTACTTTTGGATCTCTCTTGACATATATGTGAATTTTCTATTTTGAATTAGATTGAATAATGTGTTCTTATTAGACCCTTAATCTTTTTCAGTCTTAATCTTTTTCAGTATCTTATAACTTGATAGGTTCTCATTAGACTTTAATATCAAATTATTTATTTATAATTTCATTTAGGAAATTTGCATATCTGTTTTGGGACGTTGAAGAAATTTATGCAATGTCATTTTAAACTCATGTCAAATTGATTGAGTTCTATGTTCACTGTCATTTGTCATATGCTAATTTTTTAAAATTGAAGGAGTGTCACTTCAACATCCGTTAGACGAACACGTGTTCGTAGTTCAGTCTGAAATTTTAACAAATTTAAAAATGTTTAATATCTAGATACAAGAATGAAGCCTTTTCTCACAGAGCGATTGGAAAAAATACTTTGCCAATTAATTGGTGTTTGCGGGGTACTTGTTTGGAGCATGCTCTGTTTTTCAATGCTTACCATCTCCATCTCGCACAATTTGGTAGTTTGCCCTAATTGCCCGAACTACCCGTTGTTATGTAGAGAGCATTTGCTAGAAAAATAAATAATGAGGATTCAATACAACTTCGTTGAATACAACTTAACAAAAAAACTCACGAAACACTAAAAGTTGATCACAATTTTGAATCTAGTTTCCCAGTAAATCGTCGCATTGGTATTTTTTAAATTGGGGTGAAGTTTCCGAAGAATTGGCTATTCGTGAATGACTTCTGAGATACCAAATTACTGATTGAGATCCGACTTGAACTCGTTATTACTGTAGGGCTACGTTCTACCGGGCAACTTTTCAATCAGATAAATGGATAGTGGGCGTCATACAGATAAGCCACGATATTGTACATGAAGCATACAGATATCCTAAAATTCCTCCGGGAAATAGAAATAAAGGAGCTATAACAAGTTTCCGAGCCCCTCCTCAGAAACTAAGTAGGAGTGAGGGGACACCGTACATCTACCAGGTCTAAGTGAATGTCACCCCAAAAAACATGTACATCTACTTCCCAATGAACGGTATGCTCAGAGCAATTTGTTTGCTGGAGGAGAATAAAAATGATTCGATTGGTAGTTCTTTCAATGAACGCAAAGAGCTTGTGATTTAAAATGGGGACCATTGAGCTAAAAAATACCTATTTGTGATTTTAGACCAGCTTGTGATGTCATTTGCACCATATATCAGACAAGAATTTATGCTGCTAGAATTGAAAGATATTGTATTGGTCGTAATTAAGGAGCTCGTGTGTACAACCGGATATATTGACTTTCCAAAAATTTCAAGAGAAAAAAAAAGGTCCTACATGTTTGTTTTATAGAATTGTTTCATCTACGACCCCCCCCCTGTAATCAGTCAATAACACGCTCAGCTGTAAAGTAAATCGCACGGCTTCCTAGCAACATCTTGGCAAGTGACGTCGACATTTGATTCCAAATTTACTATTTGAAAACATTCGATTTTGCCACGTTTAGCTATGAAAAACCCAAAGGGCTAAGTATGTATTGGTTATAATTGAAAAATGGACTTTTGATTATCAACAATATATTAATTAAACGTTAGTTCTTCAATGTGCTTCTTTCATCGGTGATAGAGTGATAGAGATGGGGATGAAAGTTTACCAAGCACCTCTAATGATGTAACTGTTAGTTCTAATGCTTCAACAAGCAAAGGAAGCGATTTATGATTTGTGTTCAACTGTTACTATAAACTGTTACTATAAACAATTATTATAGTAACTAATATTATGGAATCAAATGCAATAAAATTATTAAAAATATCTATTATTGATGTTGCTCAAGTATTATTGATAATAAGATCATAAATACAATTACAAGTAGGTCGTAGGTGAAGTACAGTACGTAACTCGTGTTGTGAAGCATTTCACGCACTCATT
The DNA here is from genome assembly GCA_910591685.1 of Galerucella tenella. Taxonomy (NCBI): domain Eukaryota; kingdom Metazoa; phylum Arthropoda; class Insecta; order Coleoptera; family Chrysomelidae; genus Galerucella; species Galerucella tenella. The sequence continues at coordinate 17,519 of CAJUYH010005539.1, read as the reverse complement.
GAATTACGCCATCGTACATTCTAGTCGAGCGGATAAAGCAAAAAAGTTCGGAATTCTTTCCCTAAAGACGGATCGGAATGCGGTTTTTTGCATTCGCTCCGGATAACTATTTGTAAAAAATGTACCTACTTTGTTCCCATTACAAATCGGGAATTGCATCGCTGCAGTCAAAAATGCATGCTAAAAATGCATGAATACAACGCGAGTTGAGAGCTGTGTATTGTGTATCGTTTTGTGTAAGAAAAAAAAACGCTGGACTGGTTGAATGTAAACTGTTCCGTTATTTTATTGTGACGGGAGTGAGGAAAAAGTGGTAAGTGAATACTATTTAATTCCCGACTGTCCTAACACATCTAAGAATGCACCAGAAAAATATATATACATTAAAACAGTGAGCAGTGGAACAGTTAAATTAAGACCTTGAGTAGTACCGATATTGTTTGACTGTCTAAAAGATAGAGTAAGTTAAGCTCAGAAAATAGAGCCTCTGATGATGATAAAGCAGAGGAAGAAAATCAAATGGATGTCACACGAATGGAACCTATATTTAGGGAAATAGGGGTTCAGGCTTGCATTAAGGCTTATGTACGTTCCAAAGCGATTCAATGCGGGGGCGAGGGGTTTTATAATTGGAAAATGGCAAAAAAGAGAAAATGCACTAACAATGAGATCGTTCCAAAGAAATCGTGAATGGAAAAAGAAGGAAAACCTATGAACGAAGAGTTTTCACTAGCGGTCCTTCTTCTACATTTAGCTTGTCAGAATTATGTATGTCAGATCCGAATAGCTCATTTTATCTAGACACTTATAGGTCAGACGGAATGGAATAATTCATTTGATAGAAAAAAAATCCAAAGCTTTATTTGGGAGTTCCGAGTCATTCATCATTTTTTGTGAGCTTGTTAACTAAAAAAATGTTAGCTGGACAAGCTTGATATCTTTTTAACATTAAAAAATATCAAAATGAATTCACATTATAGGATATTAGGAGACGATTTTGGTGTGGCACACAAAAAACTACGTTATTAGCCAGTTACCTTTACCCATTTGTGCAAGTTATGAAAAGACTTCCTACTCCCTCCAGACGCAGATATGAAAATGTACAATGTATTATAGATTGTTTTGAAATTTCGATTCAGAAACCAAGTGTGAATTCTCTGTTTCTATTAATGTAGTCCCTCACCATAAAGATATCGACTTCAGGTGAATTTGCAGAATCTGCTTCAATAAATTCAGTATCTACTGAGTACATCTTTAATAACAAAAATCACAAACACTTTTAAAATTTAAAGTTATTGCAGTTGTAATCAACTTTCTCATGTGAAACTCAGCGGTGTGCAGAGCACAATATGCAATGTGCCGTCACAGTCGGTTCTGTCGCTTTTTAAGGGAGCTCCATTTTCAACCTCTAATATCTAAGTAGTGGGGAAAGTTCAAGAGCTGAAAATTTCACTAGTTATTTTGATGATTCAGTTTTACAAAATAACGTAAGAAAAACCGAGAAAATATTTCATTGATAACAAGCCCATTATGGATCCTCCTACTTCGAGAACCAGCACCACGCTTAGTCCGGAAAAAACAATATAAATGGTGAACTTATAGGTGATATAAATCAAATACATTCATATTATATCTACAATTTCTCAAGCAATTGGTAGGATTATTACTTTTATCTTAACATGGTATTGAATGCTTCTTATCATTTTCCTTAGGAGTAGTAGAGTCAACGGTTCATTAACTATTAAAGGAATACCGAGGTAGAGGAGCAAAATACAGTGCAGCAAATACTAGAGGATTACCAAGACTTTTGAAAAATTTGAATTAAAAATGCTGTTCGAAGAACAGAAATGAGTTATCTATATTGGATAAAATATAGCAAGCTTTGAAACAAATTAAATTCAACTGTGTAATCCTTTGAATAAATGTATTATATATGCATAGTATTTTTACATATTTGGAAAGATATCGTCAAAAGTCCATAGAGGTTATAAGCTATCGAAGGTTTGAAGAAAATATGAAAGAATGTGTTTTGTGTGTATTGTGAAAGTATAGTAAACATCATGAAATAATTGAAAAAACTAACTTATTGACTTCCTTTTCATTGCATTCAGTTATTTGCTAATTAAAAACATCTATATTAGGGTGATAGGTATTTTCTAATATATACGAAACAGGACAAAGTATACATATGACAGAATACCCGTCTGTTTAACATCTAAATAATCTACTAGATAGACGAGAAATCGACTTATGACTATGCGTGGCTGATTTCTTTATCAATCAAGGCATATTTAATAGATTTGGAACACGACTGTTGACTACTTTTTCGGCACACACCCTTTAGTAACTAATCTGGTAACTTTTAGTGGTGTGAGTAAGGCTTTTCAAATTACTCCTCCTGGTTATTAAATGGACATTAGTAATAAGGAACGCAGGAATGATTTTTGCTCACTTTCTCAATATCAAGAGCTGAATGGGAAATGAGTATTGAGTGTAATGTAGCAAATTTGAGAAATGGAATGATTTTTTTAATGTTGATTTTTGTAATAAATCTGAAAACACTTAATATTTCCTAAACAGTTGAATATAATTATGCATGAGACATTTCACTTGTGTTATGTCTAGAATTTTTCCCAATGCGTCCTCATTTATTCTTTATCGAATTCACTATCAATACATCTACTGTTTAAAAAAGAACACCTACTCTCACAATGTCAAGAAACATTTAAACCGGAAATTTAACTCATTTCAGTGTGAACCGTGGACCATAGCATAATTAGTTTCGAGAGATCTCTGTACACAACACACACAACAGCTAAAATGAAAAATGGACGTGTATAATATCTGATGCTAATGTGAATATTAAAAGTAGATCAGATTGTTTTAACACACTGTATATGGTTGTGAGTAAAGTATAATACGTATGCCCTTTTTCATGAGTGCCTATCCCAATACTTATTATGTAGTGTACTATAATGTCTTTAGTGTTTCGTCAATAATATTTTTAAGACATCACTCTTAGCAAATCTCGAATAAAAAATATCGACATATTCACTTACCTGTCATAGCCGAAAAATATAGACGATAATTGAATTTATTTTTGTATGTTCCATTCATGTTGAGGAGTTATGAATAAATTTTTTTAAAAAAACTAAATCGTTCACCAAAACCAGAAACGTTTGTTATTAATTGTTTCCTAATCACATTCGATAAACATTATCAACTAGCTAAAATTAGTGATATCAGTTGTTTTTATAATTAACTTTTTGGGTACCATCTATACAGGGTGTCAATTTTGAAACATACAATGGGCTGTAACCTCGTGAACGGAAAGAGATATCAAAAAATTTTAAAACCGTTTCTAGGGTATTGGAGGAGAATTGAAATAACATGAGAGCGTACGCACCCTCATCAACCAACTAAGCCTTACCCCACCTACAAAAAATTGAATAGCAACTTCCTACCTGTGATACGTCGTTGGTAAACCCGTAGAAAATGTTTTACAACGTTTCTGAGTTATTATTATACAGGGTGTAACAATAAAGCAGAAACATTTATTCGACAAAAAAACGATTAATTGTGGAAAAATACTTCGCTTTGAAAACCTCCAAATAAAGGGGAGAGTACGGTCCTATGTTCTATCAATTCTATTAAAAAAAGGTAGAACATGTCGCGGGATACACGGTGGGAACTTTAGTTCCTTTTAAGTAAAAATTATGTAATACATTTGACGTTATAGATAAACGATTTGCATATTCTTTGGTGGTAGAGTAGTAAGCATACCAGACTCTTACGCGGTAGGGCCGGGTTCGATTCCCCGTGAGGAATTTTTTTTATTGTTTATTTTATTTTTATACAATTATTCTGCTTGATATTAATAACGACAACAGGTAGACGTTTGAAATATTTAGCAGAATATTCATCATTATAGATAATGGTACGGTACCCTTCATGAGGGAGTACGACTGGCAACAACTAATTATAACAGCATCGTATATTTAAAAAGGGAAACCGTAGCATTATACAAATTGGACATTCAAGAACTGTACATTCACCACAAAAAAATTAGTGGAAACATAAAATTGAATTGTTAAATTTTCAATTTGAAGTCATATTACAGTTTATAGAAATTTTTATTTTCTAGATTTTTTCTCAAGTGGGTCGTAGAAAAAATATGATCTTCGACTCGTGTGGATTGTCCATATCGCACTTGAACGATTGAGCACTCCGCCTACGGCGTCGTTCTCAAACTTTGTCCCCGTGCGATATGGCCATCATATCCACACTAGTTGCACAAACTACTATTTTTATCAAAATATGCCCTTTTACATTCAAAAACAACCTGCCAAATGTCAAATCAATTCATCCATCCATTTTAAAGTTATCGAATTAAAACATTCAAGTTTTCAAAATTTCAACACCCTGTATTTCGAAAAGTAAATGTGCTAGACCCCTCAATCCTCATGTCATTTTGACAACCGATGCTATGAATGAACAGAAAAGATCAATCGCGCCAAAAAATTATGGAAATAATAGTAAAAATTTATCCGAACAAATTCAAGTAGATCACCAGCACTGCGAATACCAGCTTTGCATAGAATTTTAATATAGCGTCGAATCCCGGCCGAAGCATATGAATCGCTGCTTCGTAAACGAGAGAGCGACTAAGGAGAGAGCACAAGCAAGGCACATAACGAAGCAACGTAACATAACGTAGCGTAACGTGACGCGTAACGGTCAGATATTTTGCGTCGCGACCCCCGGTCGCTCAAACATAACCTGACGTAAAGAACTAAAGTTCCAAAAATTGTTTGCTTTGCATTGTGTTTAATGGAAGACATCCTCTAGACCGTGCTAGTCATATGTGATTTAGTCTGTTAGAGTTATAACACAGTATTACTGTGGTTATACTCTGGGGTACAAAGTAAACGTTTATAAAACAATAAATATATACCTCACACTCTTCACCATAACGGACCACGAGAAGCGTTAACCCCGTCGTCTAACTGACACGTAGACTGACCGTTCTCGCTCGTTGTTGAATTTGTCCATTATTGGCCTGGGTTAACAATAGAAAAATTATCAATAGATCTCGATATAAAACGACCTTCACCAAGATGCTTATCTAATTAAACGTATTTTATATTAAATTTAATATGTCAATAAACATGCTTCATATGGGTTGCCTAACAAATTTCAGTCCAGGATATAATTAATTGATTATTATAAAAAAATGTTTCCCAAATTTCTCACCGGTTTGATTATTAAGCAAATTCTATACCAATCGGAAGTATGAAGCACTTAGAATATGCAAACGTTAGGTTGCCTATTTTTTGAACAGGTTAATCGATAGTAGCATTTTGCACCAGTCTGATTATTGAATGAAATTTATATGATAATAAAGATTATTCAATTCTAAACACGGTGGTATAGGGTTGCCTGCAAAAAATCAGTCCCAAATTCCGGTTGTCGAATTTTAAAAAGTGAAATATTGCTGCGAGGGAATGTGTGCGACTGAGAGGTCCTAACCAACCATCCCATAGTACAAGAGCCCCAGCCAAAAAAATAGGTTCTGAAAAAAATGTGAGAGGGGAACAGGTGATTTTTTTCTTTGAATATGTTCAGGGTTGTCTCCTGAATGTAAATCCAAATTGGCGTCATGGGGGGAGCTTCACTTCAGCCGCCATCTTGAAACAATAAATATCTCGCGAACCGCGCATCGTACGACAGAAATTGTGTGAATCATTATGGTAGATAATAGTATTTTCCATGTTTTTATACCAAACTTTTTTTTGTATAAGGCATAGGTTTTCAATTATAGCGCTCCAAACTTTTTTCAATATGGTTTTTACTGAATATTCAGTTAATGGTCAATGACAAATCAAAAATGGTACTAACTGAGTTGTAGAGCATGAAATTTTCCATAAATTCCAATGGAAACTTTTTCCCGTAGCATTTATGGTTTAGGAGCTGCAGCTTGGTAAAACTTGCTCCTCGTACATTATCAGAGGCAATATTACTCGTTGTTTACGAAAACAATTTCATAACGCATAAAATGGCATGGAGTGTTCAAAAAAATGTCAATGCAGCTGTGTATCGGAACAATCAAAATTATACATTATGTTGAGAACAACTAATAATTCATCGATCTTTATATTGTTGCTTAAAACAGTATCATTACAGTATAGTGGTATCATCATATAAAAGATTGTCAATGTAGCAAAAAACAATAGTGCATCACGCTACATCGTATGAATTGTTATTGTTATTCCTAATATTATTATTATTGATTAACGTTATGCTTGTTTTATGTTATTTTACGTTGGTGCAGTTCTTGATACCATACATACTAGTCGTAAATTCTTGAACGGTTTCAATGAAAATATCAGCAGCATCTGTTAATGATTCAAGAACTGTTTGATATTTCTCATTTTTCGAAAATAGCTGAAATGGTTTTACTTTTCCTTCATTATAAAATGCTGTCGTATAGTTGCAACCTGTAAAGGCATGGGAGGCGGGAGGACTTTGGCATAATTCGATACCTCACTTTAACGCTAAATTAGTGCAATTAATACAATCAACACTTTTTTGACATTTTTATCCAACAATAAATAGTTGCACGTTTTTTCAATTGTAACTATAACGGGAATCTACTCCTAATTTCATTTAATAATCAGACTGGTGCAAAATGCTAGTATTGATTGACCTGTTCATACCTGGCAACCTGAGGGTTGTTGTTAGTTTTGTAATTTCTCATAAAAACACTATTTGAAATAACAAAGGTTTTTATTAACTTCTTAACATATTGGCATCTGCACTATAGCTGTCTTTGTCATGATTGACTTCTCAGGCACGTTCAGTTGGTACCAATTGTACTACCTTACAGTACCAATTGTACTACCTTACATCCCCCTTTTTAAGAACATAATTCAATCTTAAAGAAATAAAAACAAATACATGGAAAAAGAACAATTCCTAAAAACTTGAAAAAACCAATTCCTAAAAACTAAAAACGCATTATTAAAATCTGGTAGGTGGCTTAGAAAGTCTACCTGAATTAGTGACATATATTTTTTTATAAATTTTTTTTTCTACATCTGAAACTTCAGTCTCACTTTCATTTGTAATATTTTCACTTACAACTTCTTCATCTACATCTACAACATCACTGTTATCTACTATATTGTCTAGTTCTATAAAATACCTAACTTCTTGTTGAGATAAATCATGATTCTTAGGGCTATTATTACATATTATTTTCTCTTCTTTTGCAAATGAACACTGATTCTCGTTGTTGACTGATTCACTTACATTCAATTTTCTAATATACTTACGGTTACGAATTAAAAAAATGGAACCATTATTCATTTGCACTCTATAATCTCTATTTCTAACTTTTTGTACAACTATAGCAGGAAACTAGTTGCCGTTTGATTCTCTTTGAACATAAACTTTTTCATTTATACTAAGTTCCGGTAAGAATTTTCTCCCTTTATTATAATATTTTGTTGGTGTTGTTGATTTTTTCCAATAACATTTTTATTATTATGTAGAACAAATCTTAGGTTGAGATTGATTTTTAGTTAACATTAAATGGGTTCTTAATTTCCTAGACATAAGTAATTCCGCTGGTGAAATATTATCAAAAACAGGGGTGGACCTATAATGAAGTAAGGCCATTTGAATATCTTTTTTATCATCCACAATTTTTTTAAATATTTTTTTAGCTGTTTGGACACTTCTCTCTGCCATACCATTGGACTGTGCATTGGTAGGTGACGTAATTACATGTTCAAATTCCCATTCTTTACAGACATTTTCAAAATCTTTTGATCTGAGTTGGGTACCTCCATCGTTAACTAAAGTAAGGGGAATTCCATGACGAGAAAAAATTGCTTCAATATGTTTAATTATTGAGCTACTAGTAGTGTTATTATTTAGATCTCCAACCTCAATATATTTTGAATAGTAGTCTACTATTAAAAAATATTTTTTACCATTAAGTTCAAAAATATCACACGATATCTTATTCCAAGGTAGCAGAGGTATATTATGTGACAGCATTTATCGAGGTACCATCTGTATCAGCACTGGCTATATCTTTGCTGTTAACTTTCGCGCTCTCATAAATAATGCATTTCTGAATGATTTCCTACAATTTAACATCATCACTTTCTTGCAGAAGTTTTTCTCGAATATCTTTATTGGAAATACCACAAATAATCATAGTTTCAGTTAACTCGTCTGGTAGACTACCAAATTTACATTTAACAGCTAACAATTTTAATTCGGTAACAAATTGTTCAAATGTTTGATCTAATTTTTGTCTGGATGTGAAAAATTTATATCTTTCGTATGTCAAATTCTGTTTCGGAAGAAAGTGATTTTCGAATTTATTCAATAGAATTTCTAATTTGTTTTTTTCTGACTCAATAAATGAAAATGTTGTGTGAATACGGAAACTTTCTTCTCCTATATAGTGAAGTACGGGTCCGTTGAACTATAAGGAAACACGAATTTTTGACTGATTTTGAGAAAAATCGATAGTACTCACCTATTTTGAGAATAATCCGACAAAAAATTTGCGGGTTATACACAATTTACAAAGAAAAATCCAAAAAAAGATTTTTTCTCGCCACTTGAGCCATCACTTTTTGGCATGATATTTCATACAAAAAACAGTTTAAATGTATTGCTCTGTATATGAAAGTGATCAACAACATGTGTTCTCGCTATCTATGGAAAAAATCCAGTTAGATTCTTCATAATATTGTTCAAATTACCACTTTTATAAATATATATTTGACAGGCAACTAGTTTGGATATAAATAATTTTAATAATAATCGCATACACAGATATGCAACCTACAAAACATAGAACAAAATACAATACTTTGTAGCGTGGTTGCCAGCTGTAATCGACTACTCGACAATCATGCTACATGACTATTAGGATACGAAATTAAATATTGTATCAGACTATATTTTTAGTTAGATTCATTCAAGACAAACCGAAGAACATAAATTAAATTATAAACACATTTTATATATGATATCCTTATATTGCCTATTTGAAGAAAGGGAAACAAATATATAATCATTGTATTCAGCCTTCCCCTCAAAAAATATCCAATACTTTGTAATCCACATCAAGTTATTCCAGAAGGGAAAGGGAATATCTTTTGAGAGCAAGGCATTTGCCTTGCCCTCAAAAGATATCCAATACTTTGTAATCCACATTAAGTTATTCAAGAAGGGGAAGGGTGAATCCAATTATTATATACCCTTCCCCTTTTTGAATATCTTGAGGGGAAGGCAAATGCCTCCAATTATTTGCAATCCACATCAAGTTATTCTAGAAGGGGAAGGGTGAATCCAATTATTATATTTTTTTCCTCTTCTTGAATAGATTGATGTGCATTACAATGCATTCATCCCTCTCATCCAATACTTTCTAAGATGAAATTCGAATGCAATAATTAATTGATATTTTAAAAATATCATGATTCTCACGTAATCGTTTACAGCTGGCAACCATTACGCTAGAGCTTCTATGTCATTTGTCATTTGATTTAATTGTTTTCATACAAATTTGTAGCCTGTCAAATATATATTTATAAAAGTGGTAATTTAAACAATATTACGAAGAAACTAACTGAAATGTTGTTATTATTAGCGAGAAAACATGTTGTTCATCACTTTCCCGTTCAGTGTGATACGTTTAAACGGTTGTTTGTATAAATATTCAGTCCAAAAGTGATGGTTCAAGTGGCGAAAAAAAATCTTTTTTTGGATTTTTCTTAGTAAAATATGTATAACCCGCTCATTTTTTGACGGATTATTCTCAAAATAGGTGAGTACTATCGATTTTTCGCAAAATCAGTCAAAAATTCGTTTTTCCCTATAGTTCAACGGACCCGTGAAGTACTTGTGCACACTGGATAGCTTCATCCTTTTTATTTATTTCGCTTGCAATTGGATAATTTTCAAATCTGCACCTCCACAGTTTCCAGTTTTCACTTAGATTGCCGGTCATCACCATTGTGGGAACGCCCCTGCTGTGACCCATTTTGTTGTTTAATTTGTTAAATTGTTCAACTTGATATATTTTATTATCTTTCCACTTGAACAACAAACTCAATTAACTGACTGCGCCATGTTAGTTTTGTAATTTCTTATAAAAACACTATTTGAAGTAACAAAGGTTTTTATCAACTTCTTGACATATTGGCATCTGCACTAGAGCTGTCCCTGTCATTATTGACTTCTCAGGCACGTTCAGTTGGTACCAATTGTACTACCTTACAGTTGTGACCGGAAAAAAATAGGCAACCTAACGTTTGTATATTCTAAGGGCTTCATACTTTCGATTGGTAAAGAATTTGTTCAATAATCAAACCGGTGAGAAATTTGTGAAAAATTTTTTAATAATAATTAAATAATCATATCCTGGACTTGAATTTGTTGGACAACCAATATGCAACATGTTTATTGACATATTAAATTTAATATGAAATACGTTTAAGCGAATAAGCATCTCGGTGAAGGTAGTTTCATATCGGGATCCTATACTATAACCACTAATAGAGGAATTCAACTTCTCAGTTGGCTAGAAGACGCAATAATTGTCAACTACACAGCCAGTAGAGGAAAAAAAATATATGTTTCAGTTAAATGGTCATGTGAATAAACAAAACTGTCATTATTGGAATAATAAAAATCCACGTCAGTTTAGAGAGAGCCACACTTAGTATCCTGAGAAACTAAATGTTTGGGCAGGGTTATTGGGATATTTTGTTATTGGTCCCTTGTTTATACCGAAATTTTAACGGTGGAATGAACTGCTGGAGAACACTCTTGAGCCCTCAATTTTTTATGAATTAGAGAACCAACAGGGAAGCGATGGCAATCCAGCTCTGAATGGAAATTTGTTGCACTTACAGCAGGACAGAGCACCTCCCCATTACGCAGTAGAAGTTAGTGACTGGTTGGACAATAATTATCCAAATAGATGGTTTGTAAGAAGGTCCCAAAGGGTGGTTTTCTAGATCACCAGACTTACCGCAACCTGATTTTTTGCTGTGGAGTCACCTTAGATCGGTTGTTTTGTTGTTTATAAAACTGAACCTACCTCAATTGACGATTCACGTAACATTTGCCAAGGTTCGTGAGGAAGTTAAAAATAGATTGTACTATTGTTTACAAAACAATGGAAACCATTTTGAACATTTACTGAATCAATTAACTTTTCTGTAGTTCGAAATTTAATACTTTTTAATTTTATTGTTAAATAGATATTTCTGGTTCATTGATGCATAATTATCAAGAGACCGTTAAAAAGCATTTTCTCTCTATCCTAAAAACTGTTTTGCGTTTTTTAATATATTTTCTCGTTCACGAGGCACAGCCAATTGTAAGTTATGCAATTGTCACCCTGTAGACACACGAATACTGAACATATCGAATGTATTCATTAGCTCACTTTTATTATCTTTATTCCATTAATTTCACCCGCTTGTATGTATTTATGTATGTATATTATTATTCATATGATTACATTACAGATTCCAGTTGAATATTTGAGGTTTGTTCCAACAACCACCTTCTGATTAGTACGTGAAAGTTCGTGAACTTATTTATGTCCGAATCAAACGTTTGAGAACCTGTACGTGGAATTAATCCATGAACAGCATACTCTATGCATTGTTGGAACGATTTTACGACTCATTTTCAAACTGTTATCAATTCCAGGAACTTCACTACAACCCTATAAGTAGAAAACTACTAATGTTTCAACTAATCATATTCACGAACCCAAACAATCTTCTATATTTAGAGAACTACTTCATAAAACAAAAAATTTTTTAAGAGAAAATCCAAATTTAATAGTCATACCATCTGACAAAGGAAATGTTATAATGAAAAATCAACAATATTCAGAGCTATCTAAAGAACTAATTGATAATAACACATCATATAAAGAGCTTACTAATGATCCAACTGCAAAAATAGCTAGTAATTGTAACAATTTAATTGAAAAATTATTCCATAAAAAACAAATAGACAAAAATACAAAAGAAAAACTAACAAACTATAACGGTATTTCAGCCAAATTTTATTGTTTACCAAAAATTCATAAACCTACATTATCAGCTAGACCAATTGTAGCTTCTATAAATACTCCAATTGAGACTCTTACTCTGTGGTTAACTGAAATATTAACAAAATCTTATGACTATTATAATGAATATTATATTAAAGACTCCTTCGAAGTTAACAAAACATACAATAACATGATATCACCACCGAACTATGTTCTTTTAAGTTTAGATGTAGTATCACTTTTTAGTAATGCTCACTTAAGTATATGTTTAACAGCTCTTGATTACAAATGGAATGATATAAGTAAAAACTGCAAACTAAACAAAAAAACCTTTTTAAAATTAATATCATTTATCTTTAATAGTACATATCTTCTTCTTCTTCAATATCACCTATACTAGCAGACTATGTAATGAATTATATCTTAGACTTTGTTATATCTGTTTTACCATTCCAGTTGTTTTTCATTAAAAAGTACGTCGATGATATAATTATCTCTTCCAGGCAATGAAATAGATAATATACTATTCTACTTCAATACATTCGATCCTTATATACAATTCACTATTGAAAAAGAAAATTCAAAACAATCTTTACCTTTTCTTGACACCGAATTCATAAGAGACAATAATAATAAAATTTCGATCGACTGGTATAGAAAACCGATAAGTTCAGGAAGATATATAAATTACCATTCATATCATCCACGTAACACAAAAATTAACTTGATTAAACAGATGAAAAGTAGAGTTCTCCAAATTTCAGATCCAAAGTTCCACCAAAAAAATCTAAAAATATTGTATAATCTTTTTCACGAAAACTCATACCCTCCATATCTTTTGAGACGAATATCATATAATACATTCCACAGAAATTCTGACATTACTGATAATAGATCACAAAATATTAGAACTGACAATATTAACCCTCCAATTTATATTTCTTTACCATATATAAAAACAGTCACCCCTAAACTTTCAGGAATCTTTAAGAGACATAATATCAAAATTGCAAACAAACAACACCTTACAATCAAATCAATTTTCAGTAAAATCAAAGATAAAACACCAATGAATAAATTAACTAACATGGTTTATGAAATTCCTTGCCTGGACTGTGATAAAAAATACATTGGTCACACTAAAAGGACATTAGCCAATCGAGTTTCCTCTCACAAAAGCGATAGTAAATTGTATCCTGATAGATGTGCCCTCGCTGAGCACGCATTTTATGAAGGCCATTCAATTGATTATCAATCAGCCAAAGTATTAATCACTGAAAATAATTATAAAAAGCGTCTATTTTTAGAAACCGCATTTATTTCACAAGAAAATAATTGCATTAATAAAAAAACTGACCTGAATAACCTTAGTGTTATGTATGCCTATCTCTTAGATTTTGAAAAACAATCTTTGCAAAATTTAAATTCCAATCAAAATTAACTTCATTCGAATAGACCTTAATATCAGAAATAAAAATTGAAACATTTTTTGTTGAATGTCATATTGTTTTTTGAGTTTAATTCATAATGAACTTTTGTGTCAATTTTTTTATATATTTTACAATTATACCGACATTCTCACTTAAATAACGTGAGTAAATGTATACATTAGTTTATTTTATAATTTGACCATATAACTTTATAGTTTTTAGTCCTTGAAAATGAATATGTTATATTCGATAGCTCGGAATATATTTTAAAAAGAGTACTCTCTGGTATTTTCTTGCCACATCCCCACATAAATCGTCTGTAACTGTAACATTTCCTTTGTCAGATGGTATGACTATTAAATTTGGATTTTCTCTTAAAAACTTTTTTTGTTTTATGAAGTAGTTCTCTAAATATAGAAGATTGTTTGGGTTCGTGAATATGATTAGTTGAAACATTAGTATATATATTTACTAAAAATATTTCATTCAAATATTAAATAAATTATTTCACTTTTGTGATTTGTGGTGGAATAAACTAGTAGGCCAAAAATCAATATCCTAGAAGTATTTCACCGCGAAATTGAAAATTTTGAACGATCTTTAAATGAGGATGAGAAAGGTTCTGGCAGGTCTTCTCTCATCGTTTGTCAACAATACAACAACTGGGCAGTAATCCATGTAATTATTTTAACACAAGTTTAAACAAAAACTAATAGGCTGCCGTTATCCCTCAAAGTACCTATCTGGATTACTGCACAGTTCCTGGGAAGAACAGTTCCCAGGAAAAACAGTTTCTTGCAGCACAGTTCCCTTGCACATAAAACAGTTTCTGGAGAGTCTGACTGTTTCTGGGGCACAAGTTCTTGTTTGACGAGCAATTTTTTTGGGTCACAGTTCCTGTGTGGCTGACAAGCTTCTGAATCACAGTTCCAGTGTGACAGGCAGTTTCTGCTAAACTGAAAAGTTTTCTAAATACCGTTCCTGCAGTAAATCCGTAGTACCTACATGGACAGCTACATCATCTTTATCTTCAAAAAACTGTATTATTGTGCTAAGAATTTTTTTTGGTTTGCTACTAACCTTTTTTTTTCAATTATGTAAATTTCATTACTGTATACATTTTTTCACTCCATTAGTTTTATTTATTATACAGAAACTTTATGTTCTTTTTTTTCAAACAGATTAAAAGTTAGCTGACCATTAAATTACGCCCTAAAGTTACTTTTTCCAATTTATTTACTGGTTTTTAAGTAAATTCTTTCCTTTATATCAATAAGGTAACTAGGCCCTGCGAACTGGATAAGGTTACCTCCAAATTTATTGGTTAGTTAGGCAAGAACCTGCATTATTCACTTTCAATTTTTTTCGTCATTCAACAACATAATTTCATCTGCGAAATTGAGCAACTTCTGTTTCATTGGTGATCACTACTACTACTACTACTACTACTAAATGTGCAGGCGAGCCTTGTCCTGGACAACTCAAGCCAAGGTTCCGACACTGAGGCCACTGGCGGGCCCATTGTGCCAATCCTGCTACCTAGTCATCCATGAAGCCGAGCCCTTCAATAAAGGCCGCAACCTTTTTCAGTGGATGCCTGCTTGTGTCTCCAGGAGCCATGACAGTGAATCCGAAGATTCGCCTGCGTAATACAGCCCAGTGTGGACACTCTAAGAGAACATGAACTGACGTTTCATCAGTCATGCCGCAACCCCTACATAGGGAACTTTCCTCTACTCCTAGATTGTAGAGGTGCTTCCTCATACAGCAGTGCCCTGTTAGGAGTCCTGCTATCTTCCTTAGCCTACTCCTTGGTAGTTCAGTGGCTGCCCTGGCGTGTCCATCAGTCCATCCCTTCAGTAGAAGTTTGGATTGTCTAGGACCCTGCAGAGCATTCCAATGAGCGAGGTGCTGATTCCTCAGCCACTCCTTCGTCTCCTTGCGTATTCTTTGTTTTGTTAGGCCCAGGGTCGGGCCCGGGCCGCAGAAAGGAGCTGCCGCCCCTTCCGCAGCCAGTGCATCCGCCATCTCGTTGCCTTCAAAACCAGAGTGGGCTGGAATCCATTCTAGCCGCACCACGTTCCGCCTTGCAAGATTAGCAAGTAGTTCTCAACTGGTGATCAACTAAAATTACTGTTTCACAAGGAAAATGAGTAATTATCATATCATTAATCATAGTATTTCTATGTAGTCCCTCATTACTTTGATACTACAACTCCTTATTATATTTTCACAATTTTCCCTTTCGGTTTTTTCAGATGTAAATTTAAACATCTATTCTTCTGTTGCTAAACTATATAAGTTTAGTCAAATTTTGTGGTACCTCGAAATTTTCGAAACTACAATTCCTTAAATTTCTTCCAAAAATTTTCCATTTGTTTTTTCATGTGAAAATTGAAGACAAATTCCTCATTCCTAATATTTCTTTCTAATTAAGTTTCCATAGCCATGGATATTTAGCATAAGTTTTCTCTTTTTCTTTTCTTTTTCTTTTCCGAACCATCTAAATACCTACAGCAATGATGATGATGGGAAATTGATTGGTTTTACACCAGTAGTAAATGTTTCATAAGCCTGATGATGGTAAATTTTACCGAAACTAGTTGCTAAGCTATATGGTTTGTTCTTTTGGAGAACAATATCAATATTAAAGTTGTGGTTTGGACTTTGAGTTTCATTTACCCTTAGTTTGGATTTTAACCACATTTGAGTAATGGATGATCTCTTGAAGTTCAATGAACTTTATATACGATACAACGAATCTTAAATATATTGGTGTAAATAACTTTTTTGTGACTGCAGTCATGTAAAATATATTCAGTATTTTTTTGTTTACCTAAAACTAATTGGTTTTCGGAATAATTTAGATATTCCGAAGACGTCAATTCCTGCTATTCACATTAACAATTTGTCGGTAAACACCAGATATAATACTACTGATTTCCATCACACTACGTGTATTAAATTCATAAAATGTGCACTTTATCCAAGTTTTTATTTGGTGGTGAAATATGCATTCTCAACCTCGCCACTTCTATTAAAAACTGATCCGGAAAGTCCAGTATTAGGTTATGTATTATGTAAAATAAACTACTTGAATACGAATAATTTCTGTATATTTATGCAATATTCACAAACCTAGTCATCCGTTACCGCTATAAATTCAAAGTGCTTACAAGATAGTTTTGGATGGAAAGATTACAGTCATTGTTTGGTAGAATACTGCACCTGCTACTTTATGAATGATATGAAGTAAACCCTTCACAATTTCAGAGAACCTATTTTAAAATCAATTCAGAACTTTTTGTTCCAAGTAAATAACAGGAAGCTTTCAGTGTTTTCAGCTCTTGATCATTTTTGGAGGAAATTATTGTTATTTTAACGAGAAACCGAAAATTATACAGAGCATTTCAATTCACCCCACATAATTCTGCAGGCTTCACTTTTATGACATAATGGAAAAATACGTCAAAAATTATATAAAGGGGGATGTCTTTATGAGTTTTACCTTGTGACCCCTCCCAATTTTTCAAATATGAGGTTGTAATTTGTTTTATCTACAACTGTCATGTAACTGGTTCCATTTGACACTATTTTCAATGTCATAATGACGTAAATTACCACACTAGTGCGTTTTTTTTGTTTGCCTACAGTACCTCATGTTTGCAGTCAATATTAATAACAATACTTTGAAGTTTTTTTAATAAATTTTCATGACGTACTGTTGATAATACTAATAAACAGTTGTAGATAAAATTTTGTACGTAATACGTGGGATAGAAGTTATTAACGCACTTATGTGAGTTCGGTCCTGGTAAATAGTGAGAAAGTTGTGATTGATTTCGGCTCCGTAATTAACTTCTAATTTGAGGGGTATTACGAGCATTTCAAATCTATCCAGTGATTAGAGTGTGAAGTTAAAGGTTTTGAGTACATAATTATATAAAAAATATCAAAGTAGTAAAGTAAGAACAGTCCTTTTAAAT
>CAJUYH010005538.1:0-22911 GCA_910591685.1 Galerucella tenella | reverse complement strand
ACCTATTTAGTAGAAACATCTAATTATTTTATTCCATTTACAGTTCTGATGATGTAACTAAAATGAAGTCCAATGTAACTGCATACATGTTAGAAGATGAACTTCAGTTGCCATGTATTTTAATAAATATGAAGACAAATATATTGAATTTGTAACAATAATTTCGTTTATATTTTCATAGAAAAAGCAGATATGCCTTTCTATTGCTATAATAAACATTTTTATAGTTTACCTAATTAGCATTTCTTTCTGTATTATGATAAATATAAAAACTACCTACTCACTTACTTACTTCGTACTTCAAATTTAAAAGAAATTAAACATTTTTGCTCTAATTTAGGTGCTTGAATAATTGAGAAGAGCCAATGGAAAAACAGGCATGTTGGATTATTACAAACTGGAGGAAAACTGTAAAAAGTATTTTAGAATAACATTTGGATACATAATTAAAGATCAAACATTATATAACATTTTTATTCCTGTGTTTCGAAAATAATAGATCACAACAGAATTCAATAGAATACGAAATGTCTATTTTGGTCAATTAGTAGAATGCAATTAGTTTTATTACTATCACCGGTGTCTATACTTTTTATAGACAATGCTATCACCAATGTAGTTTCCATGAATAACTCAGGATGCTGATGTATATAAACTATGTTTATGCTGATGCAATCTATGGCTAGGTACAGGACCCCGGGGGAACCAATAGGCCCCGATATGAGGATCAATAAATATCAGGCACTTCCTGGAATCACTAGCAATAGCTAAAAATATTTGAGGTTTATTTCACGATAGGTACTTGTGGTGAGGCATATGTGAAATAAAAATAAACGGGGTACAAATTTACTTCTCCAGCATGAAAATTATTTTATTTCAACCGCCTACAAATTCTAACAAGCTCTAAGCAATAAATAAATTATTTGTGGAATATTATTTTTATGTACACAAAACACATGACAAGACAAGACAACGACATTTGACCGTCGTAATCTGTCATTGAAGTTCCATACAGCGCCATCAATCAAGACGGTGGAACAGCTGAACTAATGTACAGATGCGTTCGTATTCTAAATTTTCCGTGCAAAAAATCTCAAAAAATACAATGAATTGAGATTTCATATTCTCAGAATCGAATTCTCTAGGCTTTCTTTTGGGGATAAGGTCTTGGCGTTCAAATTGGTGACCACAAATCGTCAAAACTGTCAAAATCACACCATCACTTGATGGCTTATATCTTTTTTATAACAATCTAAAACCTGACCAAAATACCTCATCCCCAAGACAAAGGTCCAAGTTATATTATGTTCAAATTTCAACTCTCAATTTTACTGCATTCTTTAGATTTGTTGCATACAAAATGACCCAAATTTTGTTGCTAGTCAGGGGTGCCAACTGTTTTGAGCTGTCTAAATTGTGAGGCCCCTCTTAAGGCGTTACTTTCGTAGCGGCAATAGGTCTTACGTCTTTTTCCACTGTCACTCTGACAGTTCTTGACAGGTCTGTACTTTGTTGTTCACGGTCAATTATTATTTATGAAAAGTGAATATTAATATTATTGTTTTATTTATATGAATAATACAAAAATATGCATGAATACACGGAAAAACATCAGTATTTTGAAAGTTCTCAAGTATTTTCAGTTAGAAAAAGAAGCTGGTACCTAATTATTAATGGCATAGCCTTTTCGAATTTGGCTAAATACAATCCTGATGATTTTATTTATCAAGTTTAAGGTTAGCTATATGTCAAAATAGCGAATAAAATAAACGACATGCCGAAAACCCGGATATACGTCACAATCGATGACGCACACCAAGAAGGGTATTATTTTAACTATAGTTAAAATAATAATAATGTAATTTAATTTATAAAACAAATTTATCAATATATGTTGTACAATTAAGTACATAGTATTGTTTAACAATTATTTATGTTAATATTGAATGTGCAGTTTTGAGCAACACTTATATGAACACCATTGGAAGAAGATAGGGTTTGAAAAGGAGCTTTAGTAATTGAAATATTTTCGCTTAGCACATTGTAATGGTGGTAACTTCTAGAAGTGCTCGGCTGATTTTGATCAAGTTCAGGTTCTACATTATTTCCCATAATTTGATCAGAAATTTTTCTTTTTTTTGTGTAAGATTGTTCTACATAACCTTCTGCGATATTGGTTGATTTCCAACCGCCATGCTGTTTTAGAGCTAAAGTATTCCCACCAGCGTTTACTAACAGAGTTGCTGAAGTTCTTCTGAAACTGTGCCCTGTGTAATGTTTGGCATTTGGAAGATTGAGATATTCTGCAATTTTTTGTGGTATTTTGGAAATACTAATTTTGCCAACCACTTTGGATATTTAATATCGACATTGTCCTTCATTTGTATCATTGTGCGTAGCATTGAATATTCAGACCAAAATGTTGAAGCTTTTGATGATTTTCCTTGTAGTGAAAAATATGCCAGTAAAACATTCTCTGAATATTTATGTATCTTGTTGTCTTCAGCCCATAGCTTATATTGTGCATATTGTTTTTCATACCTGTCTTTAGATTTTTGTGGTAGTAAGGTTACTGACGCTATGTTAGCATGTTCCTTAATATTAGGTGGTGTATTTGGAAATTCGAAATCACTTGAATCGCTCTCCATTTTTCAAAAATTCAACTTAGTCTAATGAATGTAGCGACTTTGCACCTCAAAAGTCAATCGCCGTGTTTACTGTCAGTGAGCATACTATGCTTTTCTTATTCTGAACTCAAAAAACGTATATCTAAAATTCCTGAAGTTGAAATTTGTATAAAGAACTACGTTGAAGTAACATTAATGTTTGATTTTTACCAAAAAACAGGATATACAGGATGTTCTAGAAATTATGGGAACAATATGAATAATTGAATTCACAAGTTTCATCGTTTACAACTTACTTGAAATGAGGGGGAGGAAAAGTATGAGTTTCCTTCCTGATTTGAGGGAGGAAAGTGTGTACTTTCTATAGGGGTAGGAGGAAAAAACTATTTTCGTCGTCACTATCGCTCTCGTCGTCAATATCATCAAATAAATGATATTTTGCACCTAATGCAGCTGCCAATGTCACAAATTTACTTTGGTTTGGGTTCATTATACTCGATATAAAACCACAGAGGAAAATGAAATAGCATAAACAATGTTGTGGAAACGGACAACAACAACAAAATTTACAAATTTTATAACTTTTATAAATCACGGGCTACAATGTGCTCCATTTCAAATGTCAACCAATTCCAATACAGAATAAAGTGTTACTTTGTACATTCGTTTATGAACGCACCCCAACTCTTAGCTGCTCGCCGAACAAGAATCTACGAATGGATGATAAAGTCGAGTAATCAATTATCTTCCATTTGAGAGGTTCGAGATAGATGGTCACTTTTGAAAAAATTTAATTTCGTGACGGTCAGTGTGGTTACGAATCATATTATTCTGCTCGTTAAATTCATATGCATGCTTTTTGAATATGTAACGAATTTTCCATATTTTCTAGTATTATAGCATTCACATTTGAATTTAATATGGTGATTACAGATATAATTGCTTACGTTTGGATGAATAAATTAACATAACAATAACTATCATTGACATGCATCGCGAAAAAAAAACATTCCAACAAATCAATGGATCCAATACAAACTGAGCTCTCTATCGATAATATAAACTGTCCAATGTGAAGTACAAAATAATGCAACCATAAAAACTACTATTTAATTAGAATTATTATATTATAAGGGTTGATTCATACAGTGTGACTAGTGGTCGGCCGGCAGAACAATCAATTAAAAATTAGAATTACGCTCTGAAGCTAATGCCAAATCTACAAAAATCCGCCAAAAATGCTATAACATGCGCAAGCGCTGCGGACCATTACATGACATACCTATTATTCGCCCCTCCTGAGTGCCCAGCCGTGGACGGCTGTCATTGAATACTTAAATTATGTCTAGCTGATGCGACCCAAGGTGAAAGGAGCGGGTATACAATAACAACACGGCTCTTTCAACTGCGCATGACTCAAGACTTTGCCAAATTTAGTAGTAACATAACAATATTGAAATAAATATGTAAATATTAGAAATGTGATACTAAAAAAAAAACAAGAAAACCCAGCCCAAACCCGGTTGATCAAAGTGTAACTATGTATAAAAATATCAGAAAATAAGAAATGAAAAACTAAAAAAAAAAAAACAGAAAAACACAGCTTTCGAACCTACGACCTCCGAGTTGTAAGCTCAATACCCTACCAACTGCGCTAATCAGCTCACAGTCAGTCACATTGAATAGAAGGTTAAATGCTGCTTGGACGCATGCGCAACTCAACTACTAAATTTGACGTGGTGGGTTGAGCAAGTCTTGAGTCATGCGCAGTTGAAAGAGCCGTGTTGTATGTTTACCCGCTCCCAAGGTGGAATTCTTGTATGTACGCCACATGGTGTTCATGAAGCTGGCAATAAAGTTATGTTACATCTGTTGCCACAAGAATTTAGGGAAATATATGAAAGAGCTCATACAAAATTCGAAATACACAGTTAGTAGCGTTCAAAAAAATATTTCTTGGCCTAGGGCAAAAATTGTTGCATAGGTAACGATGGATTAACTAATAACTCATTAAAAGGGTTACCTTTCCTTGCAAATAAAACGTTATTTCCTGACACAATAGGATAAAGACATTACTGGAAAGATGTACGTAAAGAAGCACACAATTGGCATATGGGAAGAAACCTATCTGTAGTTTGTGCATGGAAGAGGGGGAAGGTTCCCTGTTCTCTTCACATAAACCAGTACAAAAAGCCAAAAGGCTAAGGTGATAAGGTATCGAAGCCTCTGAGTGCCCAACTAATCAATCAAGAAAGACAAGGAACTTCCTACCAAGTCCTTCAAACTAAGTGATAGTTACCAGCTTGGTGACTGGACATTATACCCTGAGAAGTAATGAGAATGAACTGATAAAAAATCAAACTTGGATATAATGCAAAAAAAACATCATGTAGCAATGATGGGAGATGTGAATTATAAGAGAAAAATAAATATCATGATACTGATAATATTTTGGATAGTTGAGCATTAAGAGGATTTACAATAATGCCACTTCGTGTTCTCAGTAGTATGCATAAAGCAATGACTTGTAATTAGAGCCACTGTGTAGATGAATACTAAAAAATGTCACATACGCAGCATTTCCAATCGTTATTTAAATTATAATCCATAAATCATTGTTTTGATATACTTGTTTAACTGTAATATCGGTGGAAATATATTTCCAATTCCACCGATAAAAAGATTATTAATGGATATTTTGTTTATTCGATTCGGATCTTTCACAAGCGAATGCAATACAAAAATCTAATTATAACTTGATATTATTATTTATGTTTTTCTATGCATACTTTATGGTATTAATTAACTCGATTCAAATCAAAAGTGAGGAAATATTGTTTAGAAAATAAATTATTTGCTAGATTATGAGGAATTGAAGAATATTGAGAGTTCAATTTGATAAAAAGTGACTTGTAACATCGCAGTGCACAATACGTATATAATTTTCGAATATACAGTGCTATTCAAAAGTCCCCTCCCCCCCTCGTATCTTTTGAACGGCTACACTCACATTAATAAAATTTGGAGGGTGGAAATGAAGTGTTGTAATCTTCTCTACGAATGGTAACAGGTGACCTAATAGTGATAGATGACGTCACAGTGCCACTCTGACCAATAATTTTAAATAGGACCTTATGGCAAGTGATATCTCGCTTGAAAGACATTGACATTGGCTACATAGCCATATTAATTTTGTTTGGGTTTAAACTAATTTTGACGGATGAATTGAATAATTACCAAAATTATCATTTCACATTTGAATAATGAAGATTTTTCATTCCGCCTCTGGTTACTTGTCAAAAGAATTGACGTTTCCAATTCAATAGTATTTGTTGCTTTGCAAATTTTTTCTAAATAGCTTACATATTTGATTTTATTATTGTTCAACGAGACGTTTAAGAGTTAACTGTATAAACCCTCACTTCGTGGAATCTACTCATCATATGGTTTTAAATAAAACTAACTGTTTTTAAATGACTCCACAATATATTTGTAAAAATGTGTAAATTGCAAGTAAATTGTCAATTTACTTGCAATTTACACATTTTTACAAATATATTGTGGAGTCATTTAAAAACAGTTAGTTTCATTTAAAACCATATGAGACGTTTAAGAGTTTACATAGGCAATTGGTACGTACTCAAGCCGACAAAGTAGCAGCTATCTTAATAATTGGTGAATTTAGAAAGAATCTCCATAAAGCGAAACGTTTATTTAATTAGAGATACCCAGATCTCCCTATCTCGAGAACTGACACATTCGAACGAGTATGACAGGAGTTTACTAATAGGATGTATTACTGTCAGGAAGTAGACGGAGCACATTTCGAACACTTGCTATAAGAATCCATTGTTGATATTTGATTAATTAAACTTAAGAAAATAATTTCAATAATTTTGGTATTCGTTTAATTTATCCGTCAAAATTAGTGCAAACCCAAACAAAATTAATATGGCTGTGTAGCCAATGTCAATGCCTTTCGAACGAGATATCACTTGCCATGAGGTCCTATTCAAAATTATTGGCCAGAGTGACACTGTGACGTCATCTATTACTATTACGTCACCTGTTACCATTCGTAGAGAAGTTTACAAAACTTTATTTTCACCTTCCAAATTTTATTAACGTAAGTGTAGCCATTCAAAAGATACGAGGGGGGAAGGGGACTTTTGAATAGCACTGTATAGTACTTCCAATGCTACATAGAATGGTTTCGTTGAAATCCCTAAGAGGGCTTGCGTTGATCATTTGTCATGCCGAAATTTTCAATACTCTTATTCTTCATAGACTCGTTTCAGTTACATGAACTATCATAAAACCGTTCATACATTGACTTATCTGTGAACAATGCTGTCCTCCACTCACAATTCCAGTTGAAATATTCATTATCCTTTGCCAGTAGAACATGAAAAAGTATTCCAATCACATAATGACGGCCATATTAGAGTTTATAGACCTCCTCGAAGTAGGTTTAATGAAAATTATATTTCTTCTAATGATAAGTCTGGACGATTTTCTGTAAATGATTGGGCTTGGATGTATAGAGGAGGTTTAGGAATGTGCTGGAGAATCGAAGGAAGATTAAATGCGAGGAATTATTTGGATATTTTAGATGGAGTGATGTTACCATCGGTTGGGGAAATATTCCCCAATGATAGTTTTATTTTTCAGCATGATAATTGCTCAGTGCACACTGCTCGTAGCGTACGCAATTATATTGCTGAAAATAACATTGAAACGCTACCATGGGTCGCTAAAAGTCCAGACCTTAATCCAATAGAAAATATTTGGTGGCTTATGGTAAAAAAATTAAAAGATTTAAATACAATTCCACGAAACAAAGAGCACTTATGGACACTAATAGAAAAAACCTGGGAAAGCTTGAGAGAAGATGAACATTTAACATTAAATTTAACTAACTCAATGCCTACAAGATTACAAGAACTTATCAATAATAATGGGGGTATGACACGTTATTAATTATTGAATGTAAACTTTCATGGCTTTCATGCTACCATGGTCTATGATCTATTTGTTAGTTCATTTATTTGAAATGTTTTAATTCTGAATTACGTGGAGCTCGTATCCAAATCTAAAACTGTAAACTTTTCTATTGAAATTTTGTAGTTATTTTTGAAATTTTATGACTACAAATGCACAATTGTTTGAATCAGGTTTTCTAATTTTTCTCGATTCTGTTGTTACTGAAGCATTAGTTTTCTGTATCTTTTGCATGTCTTGCCGTATTGAAGGGATTTTCGTATAAATAATCAGATAAAGCTATGTTTAGCTCTATTCTAGTTAAAACTGGTCTTCCATTTCTTATTTTTCCTACAACAGTTTGATCCTTGTCTCACCTTTTTTTAAATCAGTCATCTAATTAACCAACCAAATTTTATTTAAAAAAATATTCGAACCTGTAAAAATGTAATACTTTTGTATTTATTTCAATATCACACTATTTCTAAATTTAAGCTAGTTACTGTTTGTGTATAAATGATATAATAGATTTTTCTTTTTTCCAATTTGTTTTATGGCTTTATAAAATTTAATTTCATCATTACATATACTAACATTTTTGTTGAGCTGGCATCACTGCCCTAGAAATTATACCATAACAGCTGGTTTAGCATTGACAATTTTTGAAAGATCAATTTACACAGCTACAAAAACACTATTTTGGATTATAATAGTTGTACCAGTTTTATATGACGCGATGTGTACTAGACAAAAATATTCTAAAAAGCGGTCAGAGTTTTTTTCCACAAGATTTAGAGACTATTTCATTAATTTGTTCATATTTTTTAAGAAAATAGTCTCGAAAATAATTATTGGAAGAATTTTTGTAGATAATAAGACGATCTTCATTTTGTATCCGAAGAAAAATCCTCTAATTCGCATATTTGGCGAGAAACCCGTTTTCCAGGGTTAAGGGTGCCATTTTCTTCCCCTTCCGTAAACTCAATCGCGTTAAGCTTTTTCTCGTTTAAAAACACCTGCTGGGACCTACAAATTGGACCCAAAGTGAAGTCTACAGCGACTTTTCAGGAGCTTTCGATATTTTCAGGTGTTCAGTTACTGGACTATGTCGTCTTTAGCTTGAATTAATCTTGTGTAGTTTTCGACGTACTGTTTCAATTGGAGCAGAAGCTTTTGTGTGATCCGACAAGTTTTCTACAGGTATACACACTCAGATAACCATCCTGTGTGAAGGTGGTAACTAACATAAACAGAAAAAAAACTAGATCCGATAGGTGTGATCAAGAGAAGAAAGCTATCTGCTGTTTGCACCGGTTGCAGTTATCTTTTGGCTTTAGTAACTCATGATTAACTTTAACCATTGATTAAAAGTGAAGTGTTATGCACCATTTGTGGTTAAGGTACTGGTTAGTAAATTATTTGTTAGGTGCAAGTTGGTATCTTGACATTTAGGAATAATTTGAAAAACAGCAATTTTGTTGGTAATAGTGGTGTCAAATATAACAACTATTTAATATTTATATTTGTAAAATTACCCAAACAAGAGGTAGGAGTTTTCAAAATAAGCGGAAAGAGGAAAATATCAACAACCTTCTTTTTTCCAAGTGAGAAAATAATGTGCTTGAATTTAATAAGAAAGTACCTACAAGCACATAATAGAATGCAAGGAAACAGGTTCGTTAAGCTGGAAGGATAAGGGAAAGGCATGGACAAAGATTGAGAGTTTAATGCTCAATCAGATAGCTACAGATCTGTAGATGTTTTAAAACGATTTTACAGAAATAAAAAGAAAGAAATCTTTATCTAAAAGTTGTTGCTTAAAAGTAATTTTCCCTCTGATATCTTCCAAGATTTCCAGGTCATCTTCATCTTCTCCAAAATCCATTAAATCCAAATTTTATTGAAATAGGAATTTATCTCGCAAATTCGCCAAGTACTTCAGCTGATTGTCATATTGACATAAGTTTAATTAATAATTATCTATTATCTACATCTGTGGATTAGAATTAACTATTAATTATAACGTTAACTCAAGAATGAATGTCATGGTGCAAGGAACATTTTAATTTAACTAGTAATTAAAACTTAACCTCAACTTAACTAAGACCGGTGCAAATGGTTGTATGTAGATCAAGTAGTGATGCTGTCACAAGTGTAAAGACCCATACTCTATATATATTTGAATTTTCAAGAAAATACACAGGTCGAAGAAATAAATCCATCTCACTATAACCACTTTTCTATGGAAATACTCAAATGGAACTAAACGAAAGTAATATTCATCGTTCATATCCCCCTATCTTTTAAATTTCAATGCAGATGTATTGTCGTTTGCAAATTTTCTTGACTTCTTCAAAGAAAGTGACTATTTCGAAAGTTTACCAAACTCTTTTGCTCTTCCTATCCCACTTCCGAGCTACTCGTTTATTTTCTACATAGAGGAAATACAAAGATACATGAAAGAAGGTGACGTTGTCCTGTATGCTTCTTACACTCGAATAGTTTACAACATGGATTTATCAGTTCGGGTTTGCTTACTTCAAGAATTTATGATTGTAGGGATTTTATTTTCGTTTGTGTTTCCATATCTCTCTCTTGTATTCACATTATGAAATATTGATAAAAGACTGAATAATGCTGTACACTACTTTTCTGGATAATAATTTTGAAGGTAGATATTTTTGAAAACTACCCAGCTTTGAACTAATTTATTTTCTTGCGCTTACATTTTTAATAAAAAATATTTAAATCAAATGGGCACCAAATTATTTTTATATCTTTAGAATGAATGGATGAGGTCAGGTAATCTGGTCCCCGCTACCTACGTTAATAGTCTGGTACTCTGGCCCTAAATTAATCCGACCAGTAATTTCGCCCCCGTAATGAAAATACAATTTAATGTTGTTCTTAGAATTGAGGTAAGGCAGGTACTTGATAAAAATAACAACCCCTTGAATTATCAGATTTGTAATCGTTTATCGAAGTGAATTTGAGCTGAATGTGTTGAAAAATAGCATTATGAAAGTAGAAATTATTGAAAGTATTCGTTGCAAAAATTTACTTGTAATCGATAACTACAAGTATAGTTTACATAAAAAATTGGAAAATACAGACTTGTTGGAAATGTACCAACAGAAAGTGCAAAGCATGTGTTTATACACTCGGTGAATGTAGTGCAATTTGTGTAACCAAATCTTCGTCGGAACACTGCCATCCTGCAGATATTTTTACCTTAAATAGGAAAATAGTTTCTGCTTCCTGCAAAAGAAAAGCTGTTGAAGATATTTCTGGAAAACCATAAAAAATTATTCACTCAGCATTGAAAGAAAATCTACCAGCAACTTTGACAACTCAAGATGTCGAGTACATAAGAAAAAATATGTATAATAGTCGACGTAAGTTGATACCCGCTCTTTTGGAAAATTAAATCAATTGGCCTACTTTCGGAATACAATTACGCGAACAGTGATATAGGCCGTTGGTTACGTTCAACTTTTGGTCTAACTTATTTGGATCCTGATGAAGTCGGTGATTGCATTGCCTTCGAATTAAATGAAAACAGACCGGACGATACAAGGTTGGAAAAGTATTCAGATTCGAAAACTATATTGATGACCAATCTCATTTTTCGCCGACAATGTGGGCCAAAAATTCAGCAGATCTAACTCGGACAACAAATGCGTGCGAAGCTTTTCATCGAACTTTCAATGACTCTTTCTACAAAGCACATCCTAATTTAATAACATTTCTTGAAAAATTGTATGAATTTCAAATTGAAACTTATGTTAAATTGCAAAGTTTACATTTAAAACCTAGTTAGAGACGTTAGTGTTAGAAATCGCCAGAAATTTATTGAAAATATCATTGAGAGATACCAAAGCGGTGAGATAGACAGACTTTATTTTCTATCAAATTTTGACATTTGCATCGTTTAATAACATTTATTAAATCGTAGTAAATAAAAACTAAATAAAAATTTTGTTTCATTTCTTTCTATTATTTAGATACTAGTCAAAGTACCCCTTAAGTACCCACTTAGCGTACTTACACAACTTAGAGAAATTATATAGGTATATGTTCATCCTTTAGGGACCACGGGGACCAAATTACCTCCTAAATATCTATGAGGTCATATTTAGAGACCAAATTACCAACTCCGGAATGGATAGATGAATAAATAATCAGCTTGTTGCTTTATTCAAACATTATTGAATAATTCTGGTTTCATGAATAAAACTGCACTTGTGTGCACTCAAAAATTATTGATTAAGCTAGAAGTCTAGTTTTGATTTCAATTTCAAGCAACCAGTTTCACGTACTTATACTATCTATGTATATTTTTTCACTGGTTGAATAAATATAATTTAATTGTGGCGGCAGCTTTCTTTCTTTGTTTGTTACTAACGATCCTTTCCATTTCATCCGAACCCAGGAAACATAGTAAGCATTCTTTTGTAAAGAAGAGGTTTTAAGTATTCTCAACATATTTATAGATGTTCCACGCGTGAGAAAGTTGCGTAAAATGCGAATAAAGACCTTTTTAAGCGGCAATAAAGTTGAGGGAAATCGTGTATTTCCTTTTGAATGTCGACTCAGACAAAAAAATTTGTATAAGAGAGTAAAAAGTTGAGAAGTTTCATCAGGGTATGCATATACAGAGTGGATACCTTACGGAATAACATTATCCTATTCACCATTCAAAATTGGTTCTTGACAAACTGTTCAATTTGAATTATTAGGCTAGGATTATCTCTGACTTTCTATTTTCTATCACCATATTGGATTTTTATATTTAAAGATCCTCTCTCGACTATTAATACAACTATTTATTTAGAAATATTAACCTTATATACGTAGCTTTTCAGATAAGAGAGCGCGCCTCAAGGGAGAGATTTTCAGCCATACTACTAACGCTCAAAGTCATCACAGAAGTGAATAAATTTGATTCTTCGGTTATCACAAGAACATGTAACATAACCTCAATCATTATCATCATTTGACAACATGTTTCTAGTACTTTTCGAGTACAGCATGTTTAAGCTCATCTTTTTGTTAGTTATCAGTTTGTTGATGTTTAATACCCTCCTCTAATCTGGTAGGCAACTCCATCACCTTCAATTCAAAAGAATCATTGAATCAGTTACCCTTAGAATTGAAAGTCGCCAAATACATTTAATAAGTTCCGGTGATTGACAAAGTCATTTCTGATTGTATTTTTAAGTTTATATTTTATTCATTCTTGGAATTATGTCGATTTGTTCCTTAGTTTTCCATGCCAAAAAAGCTTATCTCTCTCTCCCTCTCCCTCTCCCTTTTCAATGATGAATATGGCCGTGAATGACAGTTCCGCAAGATATAGAACGTATACTCTATAAGAAAAATATTCTTGTACGTCTTTTTCCAAGTAGTTTTGAGAATCTGTAACTCAAAGCTTTCATCTTTGCTTGGTCGAATATTTATATTTTCATGTGGGAATTCTAATGAATATATTTGTTTTCTTGAATAATTGAGGATAATCGAGCTTTATTCTGGTTGATGCGCATTTACTTTATTATACCTTGTACCGTGAGTTTTCATACATCCTTAACTATCCTTTCGATAATTTCTCACATATTCAGTATCCATAATAAATAAAGAATATTCTGTACCAACAAGCTCTTTTAAACTTTATACAGTGAACATAAGTTCTTGATTTTGGTTGCAGTGATGTAATAAAACTTGTGCAGCGAATTCCTTATTATGTATCAGGTGATGTGAACGCCCGCCTTTACAGTGTAGATGTAGAGAAAATTCTCAAAGGACATGACTCCATGTAATACATTACGCAACTTCGTTCTTTGAACGTCTTGTATCTTAAATTGAGCTTGCACTTCTAGATATATATAGTCAAAGATCAACGAGATATATATAATAGTGTACTAGAATTTGGTGGTAATTCTAATGAATTGAATTAAGCTAGAAAATGGGACAAATTTTTTTGTGGATGTGGATGATGTGGAAAACAATGCATATGACCCTGAAATTTTAGAAGAAGTCATAATGTTAATAATTTCGATGAAAATGTGTCTGAAATTGACTGACCGACTGGAAAAAAAAACGACGATAAAGGAGATAAAGATTTCTAATAATTACATCGATATGAATGAAAACAACATTAGGAGAAAACGTTTTGTTGAG
Source organism: Galerucella tenella (assembly GCA_910591685.1). Lineage (NCBI taxonomy): Eukaryota > Metazoa > Arthropoda > Insecta > Coleoptera > Chrysomelidae > Galerucella > Galerucella tenella. The sequence goes on along the minus strand of CAJUYH010005538.1, from coordinate 9,127 downwards.
TTTTTCCTATACTGAAATAGGTCTTGGTCTTGCTTTTTTGCAAAACTATCCATAGAGCAGCAAGACCAAGATAAAGAATAAATGATCAAGAACAAAACCAAAACCAGGACTGAATATGCAAGACCAAGTCCAAATACGCAAGACTCAACTGAATATTCCTATTTGCACAGCATATTTGAGTTAAGATTTGCCTCAACACTTGATTTTCCTGAAGTAATAGTATATTACATAACGTGTGCGGAAAGTGACATTTTTCACACGAGTGGGAAATATTGTAGCACGAGGCATAAGCCGAGTGCGACAATCACGTGATGATTTCACCAAATAAGATGTATTCAACATCTGACATGTTAATACACAAAATGTTACAATTGAAGTCAACATAATTGATTTCAAAAAGTAACAATAACTGTCATTAGTAAAAAAAATTCAAGTAGTTATAGGTAGGTTATCATAATTATTAATTGGTGGGATAATAATTATAGATATTGGAAGTGAAATTATTATTGCTGCATTTTATACAGTGTGGAATCCACTTATGGAATAAAATTCTTTATGTCATTATTTTGGAAAATTATAAAAAATGCCGAGACACGTCGGTGTTTTTTTTTAATAAAACACCCTGTATATTTGCATATTTTCAAAATCCCTTCAATGGACCAATTCCAACAAACTAAATAATGTATGGTCAATTATTGAATTATAAAGGGTGAAATTTTAAAGTTAATAATTTATTACACTTGAAAAATTGGTACTTTTTTAAATTAGCTGAATATGGATTTATCAAAAATCTGAAAATTATTAGACGTATTTGTATATTAAACAAAACCTTCTACGCCCATGAATTTCATCATAAATACCTGAAAATTGCCTGAAAACGCCAATAATTAGACAAAATCGGTCAATAATGTGGATTGTTTTCTATTCTGTCAGTTGTTGATGTGTTGACAGTTTATACTGAAAAAGTAAAATATTTGTCAAACACTCTTTCCTTGTCGACATAACAATGAAATATTTAACTGAGACTCACCGAATTGAGATTTTAATGATGATCGGGTACGGGGATAGCTGCAGAAGTCAAGTTGAATTGGCAAACTTATTTAATCACAGGTATCCCGAATCGCCTAATATGTCACAAAGTACTGTGTCTAAAATTCATGCACAATTCAGAGAACTTGGACATGTCAAACCATTAAAAAGAAAACCACACTTCGCTGAAGATGATGTGAAAGTGGATATTTTGTTAAGTGTCGAAGAGAATCCAACTTCAAGTACACGTCAAATTGCCCGTGAAAATAATGTTAGTCTTACAACTGTTTTAAGATGTCTTCATAAAGAAAAACTCCATCCTCACAAATTATCTTTTGTGCAGGAGTTAACAGAAGACGATCCAGATCGTAGGATGGATTTCTGCGAAAGATTGATGAATAAGCTGAACAGAAATGAGATAGCTCTTGGTACCATTCTTTTTTCTGACGAATCAACATTCACATTGAATGGAGAGGTGAACCGACAGAACTGTAGATATTGGTTAGCAGAGAATCTTAATTGGATGCGTGAGACACATACTCAGTAGCCTCAAAAGGTGAACGTTTGGGCCGGTATCATAGTCGAAGGCGACCATATTATTGGTCCTATACTTATAGATGGAAATTTGACAGCTGAGAAATATTCAAATATGCTTATAAATGAAGTTATTCCTGCGTTGGAAAACTTATACCCAACGCAATAGATCCTAGCTTACCGAATGAAAATGTTTGATTCCAGCAACACCCCATTATGCCTTAATGGTAAGAACTTATTTAGATGAAATCTTCTCCAATAAATGGATTGGACGAAGAGGTACTATTGAGTCAGCTAGATCGCCAGACCTTACGCCGTTAGATTTTTTTCTGTGGGGTTATCTCAAGAACAAAGTATATGCAACACAACTCAAAGACAGAAAAACTACAGAAATAGGGAATATTTCACCTCAAACTTTAAATAGAGTTAAGGGGGTGTTCTATAGGAGACTGTGCTATTGCCAACAACTAGGTGGAGAACATTTTGAGCATTTATTTTAATGTATTAAAATCAAATACATCAGGTATTTTATGTATGTGTTTAATAACTGTAAAAATAAAAATTTCACCCTGTATAATTCATAATTGACCATACATTATTTAGTTTGTTGGAATCGGTTCATTAAGAGGATTTCAAAAATATGCAAATATACAGGGTGTTTCATTAAAAAAAACACCGACTATGGCATACTTGGGTGAATCACCCTGTACAGTTACATTTATGTTTACATAACGCTCAACTCAATTCAAAAGTTGACGTGTCTCGGCATTTTTCATAATTCTCCTAAATAATGACATAAAGAATTTTATTCCATAAGTGGTTTCCACACTGTATAATGATAAATTCCTTACAGCATGATTATATTTTCAGACTATTATAGACATGTTAGTTTGGATTAGTTGGTATAACATCGGACTTATGACGCAGGGTACGCGGGTTCGATCCACGACCACGTCCTAAACTTTTTTTCAATCAAGAAAATGAAAAAATTTCACTTTTCAAATAGATCGCTCCAAATTTAGATATTACATAGGTCAATCTAATTGAAAATTATATAGGTATTTGACAGCTTGACAGTGGTCAATATTAATGTGCAGAAAGTTATTCACACGCTAGTTTGATATAAGCCATTTTCCGAGGTACTGTATAGTGCGTTATACGTTACGTTCCTATGTGGTCGTAGGAAAAATATTTTTCGTATTTCGAACCGCCAGTTTGCTTTACTATATTTCACCATCACGATTAACGGCGTGTTGTATGGAAAAAATTAATGGAAAAGCTGTTTGTAATCAAAAAATTCACAACCTTTTTTTCAATATAAATTAAAATTTGGAAGTGAAACACAAAACTCCAATTTCTTGCGTTTTTTCATTCTCAACATTATTCCATACATCATGTACACAGGGTATGAAGTGAATTGTCCAGTTACGAAATTGAAAAGCAGCGTCATTTTTATACAACAATATCCACCACTATCAATCTGTATCCTATACCAGTGTCCTTCTTTTCCTTTTTCCATTTTACTTTTCTGAACGAGTGAGCAGTTTCGGAATGAGAAGTCGTTGACTAAATCGAGAATCCTGATGGGTGTCACGCGACCATAACACAGTTGGGTTTACCCAATTTTATTTTTAATCATATATACTTCACAACATAACATTGTATTATATGTTTCTAGTCTCTGCAAAAAACAATACTTCTCATACAGTGTCTCTCCACAATCTCACATATCCTATTAGATATAAAAGAGACGGAATATTTTGGCAAACTGGGCCAATCTCAATTGAGAGCGCACAGAAAAGTTTTTTGTCTCATGGTCTTTAAAAAGTGTAGTTATACAGGGTGATTTATTAGGGTAATAAAGCGTTCTATTTAACAACATTTCAGAAATAAGCAAAAAAGCGCTGCCTTCAAGAAAGCTGTGCACTACACTGGATCCCATTTTTAGTAGACTATAATATTGTTAGAATGTCATGCTAAAATTATTTCATCCAAAATTTTATTAGGAATGTGATCTACTGTGAATAGACCTTGAAAATTTGACAACAATATTTTTTTTAACTTCCAAATATTATTGATTGTCTAGTTGTCGAATTTTTCCATTTTATAGTGTCAGATAGGGACCGGTATTTGAAAAATAGTTTATTGTTTCTGCTAACGGTAGCTGGAACGCTCTTGAAACGTTGAGTTAAAAAATATAAAAAATATTGTGCTTTAATTTCTCAAAATAATCAACAAAAATAATTCATGAATTTGCATTTGTGTCAGTGTATTTAATTCAGAATTTTAGTAAGTTACTTAACTTGTAGACTGGAGACAGAATTCTTCTGATAAACTTAACAAAGCTGTGTTTAAACAAGCCGGAAATGTCAAAACTTTACACATTAGTAGCACATAATTCGAAATTTTTGATATATGTTCCTGGAAAGTTTACACCATCATTCTGAAAATACGAACTTCTGTAACTTGCATACCAGAATTCACTTCTTTGTCAGATACTTTTCTAACCATATTATTATTATACAAAACAGTGGCGCAACTTGAAAAAATCATTTTCTCGTCAATTCATAATAAAAACATAAACGATGTTTGGTGAATTATTATTGAAAATTTTGCTCAAATACCATCAGAAAATAATTATTTTGATTATTTTTGTATATTAACAATGTGTAGTACTATTATAACACAAATAAGCATGAAATAAATAAACATAATTCAGAAAATATGGAAAAATTAATTCATGAAAAATATACAAGAAGATTGAACTCCCTATATTCCCATTTTTGTCTGTTCATGGCAGAGGGCGCCAGTATAATTCAAATACCAAGAACATGTGAGTGCAGAACAATAACAGCCAATCAGAAGCCTTGCATATACATAGGAGTTCTTGGTATTTCATTGGTTGCAAGCTCCATTTGACAGTATGTGATTTGAGTGAGGTTAGGAAACAAAATTGAAACATTCTTCGAGTGAGAATTTCGTTTTTGTCATCGTGTTGAAAAATATCAAAAATCGTAATCGTTTGGTGGTAAATATAATATGTCTGGCCAAAAAGATTTCTCATTCTCGGCATGGAAATTTATTTACCTCCGGATCTTTCCAATTGCCTATGGTAACTTGAAACATTTTTGGTTCCTTGAATTTAATTCACGTCTTCGTTTCAAATTAGCTGCACTAGCAGCCACAGTTGCAATCAACAACGCAACCTCTGTCCATTTTTAATTTCAAATAATTTTATTCTTTCTAGTTCCTACTTTGATTTTTCACTATTCACTATCATCATTAATGTTCACAATTTGAGCTCTGTCATTTATAAAAACTAAGGTTAGGTGGCAGTTATGACGCCGCGGTGAAAAAAAAACAGACTGATTCGATAGACTATTTCAAGGACAGATTTTGTCAATTTTTTTAATTGCTGGGAATTAATTTTGGGAAGCACACTTTCTATAATGGCAGATAACTTGCCTAGGAGTTGCCTTTATTGTAAAAATTCAATATTTTCATGATACAGTCGAAAAAGTCCTTAATCTTGGCAAACAGCGAGAGAGAAGAATAAACCCCGCTCTCGATATCGCGTTATAGTAGGGCTGAAGCAAGTTAAAGCAAGGGATAGCCTTCCCAGTAAGCCTATCAAGGAATGTCACAATTTTCAAGGCGGGAATGACGGCGATTCACCACTGTGTGGAAGAAGTTAAAAGGCAGAAGAGAGCATATTGTTCAATTTTCAACAGACAGCCAAGCAGCGCTAGAGGCACTTAACTCCGTAGAGGTCAATTCTAAGCTAATATGGGACTGTGTGCGGGCCCTAAACACATTGGGTGAGTGTAGAAATGTTACGGTAGCCTGGGTACCGGTGCACGAGGGTCATAAGGACAACGAAATAGCGGATGCAATGGCCAAACAAGGCTCATCAATGCCATTCGTTGGGCCGGAACCTCTCTGCGGCGTTACAAAAACCATAACAAGAATGGGAACAAAGAAGTGGGTCGCCCACAAATCTCTGAAATGGTGGAGGAACTCACAAGGACAAAGGCAAGCGAAACAGTTCATATTAGAACACTCGCCAAAATTTACAGCAGATCTGATGGCCAAAGATGGGAAAACTGTAGTGGGTCTGTTAACGGGGCATTGTAAGCTCAATAGGCATTTAAAGCTGATGGAATTGACAAACGAAGATATGTTCAGGTTTTGTCACCTAGAAGAAGAAACGGCAGAACACATTCTATATGTCAGTGCGATAGCCTGACAAATGTGCGGTTTTCTGCATTAGGCGAAGAAAAGCCATTGGCAGAGAGCTATATAAAAGGTTCAGTCTCCACACTAATAGACTTTTTAAAAAGAGTCAGGCTGGAGTCTAGAATTCACAGGACCACAATAGACCTGAAAAGGTTGCACTGGAATAGACCAGAAGCCACCTGATAAAATCTATCTATCTATCGTGGTATTTGGGGCAATAAATCAACACTTGCTGCTCAAGATTCTCCAAATATTTAGATTTTGTTCCTCAATTTCTTCAATCTCATCAATGGTCGTTGATAAATCTAACTCGCTAACACAAAAAACTGACGTTGTTTATAATATTGTTGAGCTGTTCTTCACTCACTTCATTCGATATTTCCTAAACATCGCTCTTGTAACGTTAATATCTATAATACTCTCTGTTAAACCCTTCCCACCATTGCCTACATCACTGCCTGAAAACTATTCTAACAAGAAATAATGTTTGTTTGTTCTTTCCTGTGTTTTTCAGGCGCCGAAGGGCGTCAAATACGTTTTCTTTTAATATACGATGTTTGTCTTCAGTTTTCAACACGGATAGCGAAATGTTTGAAAAGACGGATCTTTTCGGCCTCGTCAATTTAGGTACCTACATTTGTTTGCGTTACAATAGCGTTATTGGTTACACAAAAGAATTGGAAGAATTTTCAGCTGATGTAATAAGGCAACAAGTCAATTTTGTTGTCGACGAGCAAATATTTTTCTTCACATTTCTGCTATTACGGGAAAAATTTAGATATTATATTTATTGTACGATATTCGATAGTGGAAATAATTCTTTTCTGTCATCAAAATCTAATAAGCTCTAATCATAGTCCAGAAAATACAGAGCCAGATGCTGCAAATGCAAAATGCATATATACAGATTGCTCAAAAATGAAAGCAGGCTCAGGATATGTAGTTTACTCGAGAGCACTAAGCCCAAGGATTAAGTGGGAAATGGGAAACAATAGCAGCGTGGCTCAAACAGAACTGGCTGGTATCTCAATTGCCACAAAAAAACTAACCAGAAAAGGAATTTTTGGCTAAAACATAACAATCTGCACTGATAGTAGACAAGCCCTATTAGCCTTGAACAGACAACGTGTTATATCGGGGATAGTACTTGTTCGAAAACACATTTTTCTCACCGATAAATTTGTATTAGGCAAATTTTACAACCGTTGTACTGCGTTAGAAAAGTTATCCCTTGTTTATACAAAATAAACTTCGGCGTCAACCAATTTGACCCGTCGTAAAAGTACTCTCAGAAGTTAATCCCTTGTTTATATAAAATAAACTTCGGCTTCAACCAATTTGACCCGTCACAAAAAGACTCTTAGAAGTTAAGAATTTAATAACTATATTGCTGCACTTAAGACCTTTCTTAGAAGGACGGGTGTCATAATACCGTCGTTTTCCGAAATCGTGAGAACATTGCCAATCTCAATACAATAGTTTTATGGTTGATGCGAGTTTTCTTATGAGAAAACATCAATTTAAAAGTTCAGTAGTTAATGTCACTTTAAGTAACTCAGTTCAGCTCCAACGTTGAGTTCTAGCTCCAGTTGTCACGCGGTAATTTTCACAAAAGTAACTCTAGTGGGGTAGTTCTCCAGTATATCGGTCATAGCAAATCGAAAGTAGCAAATTTCCGCAACCAAACGAAACGTTTTCACGTTAATCTTTAAGTTGTAGTTCTGTGTAATATATAAATAGTGTTCGACTTCGAGTTTTATTCAATCATTATTGGAAATATAGTTCGCTAATTATCAGCTTACGTGAACTTGCGTAAACATGGTCCTTCGAGCCGGATGCTGTAGACACCGGAATTAATTAACAATTTGGACACAACAGAACTTTCATCACATTTCCTCATCGCATCGTTTCAACATCTCTGAAGTCTCTCTTCACCTCATCTTCGGAATCGCCTATACTCTCTCAGTCGACATCACATCTCAAGATTCGCCCGGACTCTCTCTTCACCACGTCTACACCTGGATATCTTCTGGATCACCGCCAAAAAAAAGTGCAAGGGTTTGTGACTGACAGGTATTTATAACTCTTGTGTAAAGTGCAAAGTTTATAAGCTTTTAATTCTCGTCACTATTACTATTTAGCGTTATTTATTGTCTCTCGTTTTTCATTATTTGGATGATTTAGTTGTTATTTATTGTTTCTCGTTTCTCAGTATTTGAATGATTTAGTTAAGTTATCTCAAACTATAGTAAGAAGTTTTTGGCAGTACTAATTGATCCTCGTGCATTCATTCTCTTAGATATTTAACATGAGTACTGATCTCAAAGAATATAAAAAAGCTAGATCTTTAGCTAAAAGTTGTATAACTCGCGTTGCAAATTGGTTCGCTGCAAATGTCGACCATCTACCTGACAAAAATCAGTTGGTCGATAGAATCGGTTTGCTCACAGATAGTTTCACCAAATATTCAGAGGCTCAAGACAATATTGAGTATTATTCAGACACCTCGAATGACTTAGATTCCGAAAACCGGGAAGAAACTGAAACTAAATATTTTGACACTCTATCGCAACTTCAGTTTTCTCCTGAAAGGTTTGAATCAGCTCCGCGAACTTCGATTCCGAGTTGCTCTTCAAAAAACACCCAAAATAATGTGAGATTGCCAGAAATTAGCATACCCACGTTTGATGGCTCTAACCCCCTTGAATACGCATCATTTTTTGATTTATTTAATGCTTTAATTATTAACAATGCACAAATCTCTAGTGATAGCCAAAAACTTTTTTACCTCAAAAGCTTTTTGAAAGGAGATGCTTTGAAAATCATCGACAATATTCAGGTATGTGACGAAAACTTCACCACAGCTATTGAATTAATAAATAAGAGATACACCAATAAAAAATTGAACTTGAATTCAGTTTTTCGTCACATATTTGATCAAGAATCTTTAATAAAATGTGATCACTTTAAATTGCAAAAATTTGCTACAAACAGGCGTGCTCTGCTCGAACGCTTAAAGAATTTCAATATATCACACGAAGTATTGTTTGAGAATTAAATAATATTTCTACTAGAAAGTAAGCTAGATTTCAATACGAAGCGTACGTTTGAAGAAAGTTGCGAAATAGGGTCTCTCCCATCACTAAAAAAATTCCTAGACTTTTTAGATTGGAAATGCACGATTTTGGAAAATGTCACTTTCCCCATGTCTCACTCAGAAACAAAGACAACCAGGCACGCGTCCCATTTTAAGGATAATAAACCAAAGTTTACACCTAAGGAACAGGTCTCAATGCATACAAACACGGCACCTAATACTCACGACAGT
>CAJUYH010005537.1:0-22922 GCA_910591685.1 Galerucella tenella | reverse complement strand
ATTGTTAATGTTAGAATCGTTAAATTAAAATAACAATTTACTGATTTTTACCATTTTGCAAAATACAGGGTGTTCTATAAATAAACGGTAAAATTTATACTTATATAATATTATATACTATAGGTCGTCAATGCCGTATAAGTTATTTCATTGATGACGTACCATGACGTCACTTTTACTTTTCCTCCCTAGGGAGTAAAAGTACTTTTCCGCACTAGGGAGGAAAAGTACGACTTTGCTCCCTACAATGTGGCCGGGAAATGCATACTTTGGATAGAGGTAGGCGGAAAAATAATTATCATGCTTCCAGAAGCTTTAATATTAATAAATAATGATTAGACATAATAATGTTTAAAAAAAAGCGAGTTTTAAAAATTTATTCAAGCCTCGCTTTTCGCTAGTTGATCTTCTATTCCATTTAATTCTATTCCAATGTTTCCCAGAACCCATAGAGAGGTAACCTAACCTCAGAAAATAAAAAAAAATAATTGTGCCTATAAGAATTGGGTTAACAATCCGAAATAGCTTATCAATTTTATACTTTTAACACCAGCAAAAAATTCCAAAAAAAAAAAAGAATATAAAGGTTCTTAAAATTGAATCTGATACAATTTTTTTATTATTCCATGCTTAATTACACGATCGTGAACTGGTAGACATGGATATTAAATTTTATTGTGACTTTACTATCCAGGACTGGCATCTGATATTTGCCAGTTTTTATCCAAAATATCGTGATACACCCAAAATATATCTTTGTGTTGGATAATAATTTATTTTGCGAAATGTACAGTACGTCTCGCGTTTCAAGATGTGTATAGTCTAAATGTTGGTTAGCTGTATTGGGATATTAATATTTTTATCGTATTATTGAAAATTGAGGCATTTTTTTAATACTTATAAGCATCATATAAACATACCAATACCTACATAAAACCTTAGTTACTCATAATGTATTATTTATCATAATTTGATAAGTTATTTACGGAAGCATTAAACGTTAAATACAAAACAATATTAGAACTAGTTTTCATGAACATGTTAAACAATATTTTGACAGCTCCTAAATTTTATAGAAACACCTTTGCCTTTAGCGTCCACGATAGGCAGGTCCTATGAAGCCGAATTAATGACCGAACAAGCACTCTTTTCGATTTCGTGCGGTTCCGCTAAAGCTTCTTACAGTTGGATGGTCATAGAACTTCTACTTATTAATAATTTTCCCATTGTTTCAGTTCCATAAAATGGGAGTTTGATTATTCTAAACATCGAGCTGAGTATTTATAATCAGTTTTAAAGCAGGCACGTCTAGGTCTGCCTTAAAGGTTCGTTGAAAGCCTGTAGAAACCACCTTCGACCTCAAGAATGAGATATGGATGCTCTGGCGGATTATATGGGGTAAATGGTTCAATTAGTTGAGATCTAGTTGAGCATTTATACAGGGTGTCCAGAAACTCTCCTGTTAAAGGGAAACTACGTTTACTAGAAGTGGTTTTAAGTCGATTTAGCTCAAATTCCCTTAATCCGAAAATGCTTCCTATGGGAGCTACAGCCCTTTGAAGAAGACTTCCTCATATGAGTTTTCTTCAAATTATTCAAAAACACCGATACTTAAAATATTCAAACTTGGTATAATCAACAAAGTCGTTCGCTGTAAATAAATTTTTTTCAGATCCATCACAAGCGTGTCAGTCGTGGGGACCAACAGGTATTTTTATTAAAACATTTTTATTTTTCAAGTTTTTTATGTATCCGACACCGAATTTGGAAAATTCAAGATAATTTTCATAAAAAATATTCTCTTCTTTCAAATCGATATCATGAACCGTTTTCGAGAAAAATCAATTTAAATTTTTCATGTTTCTTACATAAAATAATGTTGGATTATAAAACTGTATCTGTAATATTGAGTAGGCTTTGAAAAATCAACAAAATCTGACAATGTGTCAAATTATTTCGATTCTAAATACTCAGATGAATAGTTTTGTTTTGTTTTCGTTTCTTTGCATTCCTTTATTTGCTGTGAACAATCACAAATATTCCACACGTACTTATTTGTCTTGGCTCCATAATTATTTACTGATATTTCTAAATGTTTTTAATGTGGAAAAGGGAGGAAAGTGGCACTTGCCGTCCCTGTAAATAGCGATGCCGCTTCACGACCAATTACATGTAAATGAATATCCAGCCGCACTACCACCTCTGGTATTTCAATAACTGTACCTGCCAGGAATCGGCAATCGCTATATCGATGCCGATGTCAACCCGGTGGCGTCTTTTTCTCTCTGCATGGTCAAATAAAAGCGGTTAAAAGTCGATCACTTTTGATCATCCTCTCCATTTTTCACTTATCATACTTTTAAACCATTGATTGATAATTAAAAAATGTGTTCAGGAAAATTTATGATATTGAAATAGAACAAAATTGAAATAGTTCTTGATTTAAAACAATTATTTGTAGGTGTCAAAGCCTGATGGATAAGAGTCTTAAGCACCTTCTAAACAAGCAATATTTTTAGTATAATATGTAGCTGCAATATTGGCAACTATGGCCCAGCCAGCATGACAACATTTCAATTGTAGCATATGGCTCTGCCATACACAGTGTGGAAACCACTTATGGAATAAGATTCTTTATGTCATTATTTTAGAAAATTATGAAAAATGCCGAGAAACATCAATTTTCAAATTGAGTTGTGCGTTATGTAAACATAAATTTAAATGTACAGGGTGATTCACGCAAGTTTGCCATAGTCGGTGTTTTTTTTAATGAAACACCCTGTATATTTGCATATCTTTGAAATCCTCCTAATGAACCGATTCCAACAAACTAAATAATGTATGGTCAATTGTGAATTATACAGGGTGAAATTTTAAAATCAATAATTTATTACACTTGAAATATTGGTATTTTTTTAAATTAGCTAAATATGGATTTATCAAAAATCTAAACTAACTAATTATAAGACGTATTTGTATATTAAACAAAACCTGCTACGCCCATGAATATCATCATAAATACCTAAAAATTGCCTAAAAACGCGAATAATTAGACAAAATCGGTAAATAATGTGGATTGTTTTGAATCGGTAAATAATGTGGATTGTTTTCTATTCTGTCAGTTGTTGATTTGTTGACAGTTTATACTGAAAAAGTAAAATCTTTGTCAAACACTCTTTCCTTGTCGACATAACAATGAAATATTTAACTGAGACTTACCGAATTGAGATTTTATTGATGATCGGTTACGGGGATAACTGCAGAAGTCAAGTTGAAGTGACAAACTTATTTAATCACAGGTATCCCGAATTACCTAATATTTCACAAAGTACTGTGTCTGAAATTCATGCACAATTCAGAGAACTTGGACATGTCAAAACGTTGAAAAGAAAACCACACTTCGTTGAAGATGATGTGAAAGTGGATATTTTGTTGAGTGTCGAAGATAATCCAACTTCAAGTACACGTCAAATTGCTCGTAAAAATAATGTTAGTCATACAACTTTTCTAAGATGTCTTCATAAATAAAAATTTCATCCCTACAAATTAACTTTTGTGCAGGAGTTAACAGAAGACGATCCAGATCGTAGAATAGATTTCTGCGAAAGATTGATGAATAAGCTGAACAGAAATGAGATAGCTCTTGGTACCATTCTTTTTTCTGATGAATCAACATTCACATTGAATGGAGAAGTAAACTGACAGAACTGTAGATATTGGTCAGCAGAGAATCATAATTGGATGCGTGAGACACATACTCAGTACCCTCAAAAGGTGAACGTTTGGGCCGGTATCATAGGCGACCATATTATTGGTCCTATATTTCTAGATGAAAATTTGACAGCTGAAAAATATTTAAATATGCTTAGGAATGAAGTTTTTTCTGCGTTGGCAAACTTATATCCCAACGCAATAGATCCTAGCTTACCGAATGAAAATGTTTGGTTCCAACAAGACGGGGCAACATCCCATTATGCTTTAATGGTAAGAACTTATTTAGATGAAATGTTTCCCAATAAATAGATTGGACGAAGAGGTACTATTGAGTGGCCAGCTAGATGGCCAGACCTTACGCCGTTAGATTTTTTCAGTGGGGTTATTTCAAGAACAAAGTATATGCAACACAACCAACTAGCATTGTAGACCTCAAAGACAGGATAACTACAGAAATACGGAATATTTCACCTCAAACTTTAAACAAAGTTAAGTAGTTCTAAAATAATGACATAAAGAATTTTATTCCATAAGTGGCTTCCACACTGTATGTCTCAGCAATATTGTTTGCAACATTAATAAAAATAATTTGTTTCGTAGACGGACTACACAATCGTGCAAAAATGGCTGACAAAATCATTCGCGTCACAGCGACTTATATTATTTCAACCAGAAAGTTAAAGAAAAAGAAGAGTAGATTGTGGATTCGACCTTAGGCGTGAAACTTTAGATTTCCTAAGTATAGAAATAAGTATTGATAACAAGTTAAAACTACCATTTCACTAGTTTACCGCCAGCACTACCGGTTTTATTCTTTTTCACCTCATTCTTTGCACAAGTTCTCAAGTTTCTGAATTTTTTGTAGGCCTCATCACTTGATATACGAAATTCTTCGGCGATAACTGCCCATCCATCTTTTTTAACATTTCTGTCTTTATAAATTCCGGTTTCCACATTCTATAACTCAGGATGTAAATGTATTTCATTGAATAAACTCAATAATCTTTTCATTCGACCAAGTATTAGTCATTTTATATACTATAACCTCCAAAATTTTCATAACAACAACAAACGAACACCAAAACAAAGTAATGGTGCAGAGTATTTTCGCTGGCCAAGCGATCGTCCGGCAACTCTTGCTGCAACCAATTAAATGCATAGACAACACAAAACATGTGTAGCTATATGGCCGGGACACACGGAAAATATTGTCAATATATTACCTAGTCTGGCTGTTATTGCTGGCTATGTTGCCAGCCACTTTGTTGCAGCTACATATGCCCGCTTAAAAGCACCTTTAATGTATTGCAGTAAGAGGTTTGTGAATAAGAATGACGTTAAGAAATTGTAATTCGACAATTCCTTTCTACTGCTTCTATTCTCGAAATAATCTTCAATTTGGAAGTAGGAATTAATAAGGTTGATATATAATTTATTAGAATACGTTCCAAAATTTTTAAGTCGTCTGAATATCCGATCCAGTCAACCAAAAATTATTATTTCGTTAAGATGAGCGGCAAAATAGCATTTACTTGATGGTCTGGATAGTAGACGCCTCGCTCAACTTTTAAATTTAATGTAACCAGTCAAAGTCCATTTAAATTTGATATTAATTTTAATATGATTTCATAATCAATGACAGTATTTTTCAATGTAACCAAAAAAAGCAGATTAGAAAGTAATTATTGCTTAAGGCGGATGTAAATGTGTCAAAAAAAATTTGTTTCTTCTTAATTCAAGAGAAATCTCTTTCAGCTTCACTAATCTTTACTGAAAATATCAGATGACAGCTACTACACTGTAATAAAGTAAATTGAAGTCGGAAAATGTATATCCAGTCAGGCAAGAAGCTGATCTGAGTAGCAAATTGTTGTTTAGTGCAAGTAGATCATATTTCCAACAAATGTTAGCCAGTGTGGACATTAAGGGGAATCTATCGGCAGCGATTTGACAAAATATCGAAGTATTTTTGGCAAAGAATTTTGAGGTAATGGATGTATTGAAAATTAAGAAAAAAATATATCATGTAGATTAATGTTGAACTTAGAGTTCTTATCGATTAAAAACTTTGAAATACTAACCAAATTTTGTTGAAAAAAATACGAATCATGAGGTAATTACACATATTAAGCAAAGTTTGAGCCCTTGTAAAGAATTAAATATGGATTAAATGGAAAAACTAATTGATAAGAAGTCTAATTTGAAGCTTTATGAATACTATATAAAAATCTCAGAATCCTCAAATTTCTTATGACCGTACAATTCCTTATTGAAATTCGGTTGCTACCACTAAAATATCGGATAAAAATCCATCTCTCGCTTTTCTATCCTTCTATGACTGACATTGTCTCTCTGCTTCGGTAGTCGCGTGCCGTTCCATTGTTGATACAACGCTCGCCGGTCTCGGCGGTCTCCCAGTTCAGTACTGACGAAGCTTATAGAGTAGTACGTGAACCAAAATCCGCTTGGACCGCTTGGCTACCTACATGTTGCGGAGCTTTCATATTTCTAATAAAATTTTCGTTATGTGAACTTAAACGTGAGGACGTAGAGAAACAAAAAAATATACAAAGCATAATTGTGCAAGGTCAAATTTGGTAGATGACCCTTAAGATAGTTCGCCATGTCGTAGACTCCGTTTCACATAAGAAGCAGTCACGTGAAGCTGCAGTTGTATGCGCCAACTTGTTAAAACCAGCGGAATGTTGGGAAATTTATATTTGACAAATCAGTAGCGTGCGCTATCACATTTTGTAGGTTAATAAAGCATTAGGATATTAAAAATGTGTATACCAATTTATTTTAAAATCCTCTAAAGATAAAATCCACTAAATCTACTTCACTTTCCATCTTAACGTATCGCATTTGGTTAAGCTTATTATTTGTATTGTGGAAGTCGGGAAAATCGTCTTGTGAGATTGAGGGCAAAAGGTCCTTTCTCTCAATTACATAAGGAATTCCAGGGAACAGGTCCGACTGCACCATTACTGCATTCCAGAACACTAATATCAACTAGGATATTTCCTTTCCTCACTCAATCACGATAGCCATGAAGGTGTGCTCGGCTTGCAGGTCGACTATCGATATTAGATGTGCAAGACAATTTTATTTTATTCAAAAACGTTTATATTAAATATTTCAGCTCAAGAAATATATTTAAAAGTGCTTGGAAGGTATGTATGGGGTAAAATATTTTTATTATTTCCCATTATGTCAGAAAAAAAGAAGAAATTGTCTGGATAAAACAAAAAGGGTGGAAGAAATCGAAAGCCATGTCAAAATTAGGCATTTCTTTTCAAAACCTCAATACCTGTAAGGCTTTTACTAGTAAAATATAAAAATAACTAAGAATTTATGAAAATATATATAGTGGATAATAATACCTAACTTAACCCGGACCTGTGCTCTTACTTCTACTTTTAAATTTGCACAATTGCACCACAAGTGCCAAGCGCTGACCTGTTCCTTGTATTTTCAAATGTTTAACAATTAATTTTAATATTAACAAGCTGCTGTGCAACTACTTAGAAACAGTAACAGTGCAAACGTTTCAGTAGAAAGTGCATTTCATTTATGATACCGAAATTCACTTAATACCCGCCTAGATTAAGACGGAAAATTAGTTGGATAAATGATACGACACCCCAGGGCAGTTTTGGAGTAACCTCGGTTTTTAATTACCTGTAGATAACACATTTTATTTGTAACGAATTTCAGGTCGCGTAATTTTAATTAAAAAACTAGTTTAGAGGTTAGCCGCTTATGATATCGCTAGAATAGTGTGTGTAGATAAATACATGTGTGTTTTTTGGTGAACTGAAAATACAATAGACTATAATATAATGAGAAATTTAGCCTGCTACAGATTTTTAAATTCTACTGAATATTAAAAGTGAGACAGTGACAGTCAAGCTGCTCTTAAAGCACTTCAGAGCTCTAAGGTAACATCTTGGCTGGTATGGGAATGCGGCGAAGAACTTAGAAGACTGGCGACTCGGAACAGTGTAACACTGGAGTGGGTCCCAGGTTACAAAGGAGTCGCTGGAATGAAAAAGCTGACGAGCTCGCAAGAGCAGGATCGTCAACTCTGATGAACGGACCCGAACCAGCTGTGGGCATTCCCAGATGCTCAACTAGTAGAGGAGCGGGACACTCCCAAATAGTCGTTTAGAAAATGAAAAACCGACCAACCTCGTTCTAGTCGCTAAGAACAGTCTATCTTTATATTTTCGGGGGTGCTGAACACGAATATGACATTTATTTTTTTCTAAAATTGGGGGAACATGGTCAAAATTGACTTTTTAATCGAAAATGCGAAAAAACGATTTTATGATTTTCGACAATCAACTCGCGGACCATATAAGCCAGAAACTGTATGGTAGACCTCAAATGACTCCAGAAGACTTCTACAACCAACCAGGAAAAAACCTGTTTGAGCTAATACAAGGAACGGATTGGCTGAATAGGCTGTAGTCAGAACACTTGGAAGTAACAATTTAACATACTTAATTGAAAACTAGAAATAAATGCCCAACAAAAATAGATCTATTTATAAATAAATCGAATTTATTTGAATACATTCCTGGAAATACTCAATCTACTCCACGTTAATCACCTATAGGTTTAATTAATTAACTTGAATTACTTTTTAACTCACACACATACGGTCCTTGAGTCACGATTTAGAATGTTGACAACAAAATAACTAGTCAAGAGTGAAATAATGAACTTGTTTAATGAAACACGCAATTAACTCTAAACTTGAACTGAAAATGCGAGTTTCAAATGCCTGTTCAAACCTCTATTAATGTGTAGGATATATCCATAAGAAGAGCAAAAATTTGGCCACGCTACTCAACAGGCAGATCTGAAATTCCGAGTTTGAGTAGCTGGAACGATACAGAAACTTCGAAAAGAAAAATATAAAAACATTATTGTGATTTGATTCCCAAAAAAATAAGAGAAAAAAGAATAAGTAATGCCACAAGGAACATACAGAAGATAATAGGAAGATAATAATACTTCCATTTCAGAAGCTTCCCCTCTTATGTAATCAAATACGTACCTAAAAATTGGTACCAGCTCTTGGACTATAAGACAAGCATCGATATACACATATTTTTAATTTCCATTCACCACCATTTTTTGTCCAATAGTAATTTAATTTCACAACACTAAAAACATGTCATACAAATTGTAATCTTAATGACTATAAAAAAAGAGTACCGATGGGTAAATAGTTCCTAACTTGTCCGTAAGGTAAGTTTTATTTGTGAAAAAAAGCTACGCTTTGACGTTAAGCATTTTCAAGTTCGTACTTTTCCTTCTGACGATTTGTCAGACGTGATTTTTTGTAGTGGCCTCAAACATTTAATTACAATTAAACTCCGATTTTAATTTAGTCGTTGACATCAGATCAATCCGTTCTGTCGCATAAGCTTCGACTTTTAAAAGTGATCCGCTTTAATTCACTTAAAATCATCAAAAATGTTCGCACTGATAATAGCCAATAATTGGTTATTTGTTACATGAAAATCTTTAGCATGGTCGGTTTTAATAAATGGAATTTTGTTTAATGTACCCTACTAAGCAATTAACGCTCACATTTATTTTATTTTTATTTTTAATTAATTTCAGAAGCAAAATGGCGAATTTGTGCGGCAACTATAGTTGCCACTGAATTGTATTATAAAGAAAAATATATGCCAAACATTTATCTATATTGCTAACATTTGTAACAACACTAAGAATGGAACACTCCTGATAAAGGTTCTTCTTGGTTTTCTTCCGACCACCCTGTAGTTCCTAAACCACTTTCAACTCCACGTGAATAAAAGACTCATTCATATCAATTTTGATTTGAGTGAGTCAAGAAATATTTAAAATGAAACTCCCTAGCTCTTATTTTTTGGTGTATTTTGAAATATTACGAAAAGCTGCAACTAGATGTTCACTAAGGCGCTAGTTATCAACCAGTAAAAAGTATAACGGTATGGGACTGATCTCAAGGTTATTTCGACTCCATGTTTCTGCCGCACTAGGTATACCAGAACGTTGTCATACTATAAGACTCTTTAGAGCCCCACGTTGGGCGCCAATTTTTAGCTGGATGTTTAGTGGGGTTAGTTAAAGACGTTAATAGTTATTTAACCAACAAGTGTATTAATGAGGGCCATTAACAATCGCTCGCCCTGCTCGTGTTAGTTACAAAGCTTTTCGGTTGACTGTATTAGTTGTATTCGCTTTTCTCAATATTCAAAAACTATGAATATTTATTTGTTTCATGGGTAAGTTTTGTCAAAAATAAATAATGACATTGAAATGTCACAGAGAAGGTCGCCAGTTCAAAGGTCACTGTTTTCGTTTTTTTTACATTACATTTTGGATGTTTCATCCTTTCAACAGTAATAATATTATTATAATTTTGTAGAATAATAAAATAAAAACGATATGTAAGTCAGGGTAGGGGATTTCTGAAGGTGCGAGGGTGCTGCCACATAGAAAGTCCCGTCAGTACTAAAATTGCTAATTCAATGAGAACTGTAACGCTGTAAGTGGTAGTTGTAGATTCTTCCACATATATTAGCGCTGACATCCTAACCTCACAATGACAACTGCTGCCTGACAACTAATGAACTATTGATAACAGTTCATTGCTGACAACTGCAGACCAATATTTCACGTGTATCGTGAGTTTGTCCAGTTTTAAAAACTATTTTGCATATTTGTGTGTGTGTGTGTTGAGTATTCGTAGTTGGTTTTTATTGTTTATAGTGGGACTTTCACTTCAAGAGACAATGTCGAGAATATGTATTGTGAAAGATTGTATTGTGAGGTTCACCCGGTAAGCTTAATCTTTATAAAAAAAATGTTTCATTAAATAAAAAGGGACAGAAGTAGCTATTCTTCCATACAGCTTTGAACTTCACAGCATTGTCGTTGAATTCCTAACATTTATTTTTCTTCATGTATTAAATAAAACATATAAACTTGATGATTATTGCTGTATTTTTTCACTTCATTCATTATATGGTCCATTTTTTGACATTTCATTTAATTTAACTTGACTATTTGATTGTTATTATCGTAATATCAATCTAATGACATAAATGTCATTTTGAAATATAGGTAAAATTATAGTAATTTTGAATATGCCGCCACAAACTGTAAAATTACAGGAATCTTCTTGTTCGGGAGTTAGCGAAATTCACAACCATCTGATTTGTGCTAGAGGCACTGACGGGACTCTCTAGGTGGCTCCACCTGTACAAATAGGGGGCGCCACGGGTCAGTTTCCCATCTATAAGTATTTTTTTGTATCTATGATGTAAGTCAAAAACTAAAGTATTCTATACTAGGTAACTGTCAACATAAATATAATGTATAAGATGTGCGTTAAGTTGTCTGCAGAAAATCGTTGATTAATGTAGGTAAGTAAATAATGCATTAATGGGGGACATTAATGCATGATTTACACGATTTACACAAGTACGACAAGGATAATATGAGAAAAACTATTTGAAAGAGAGAAAATAATAATTGTGGGCAGTTGGCGATGGGCGTATTTAGTTCCAGAGGCTGGAAGAGTGTTCATCGCCCCCTATTTTAACCGCTGTTGCCAGAAGGGCAGATTAATTTGTACAAATGATATTTTGTGTAAAATGGGGGGAGCGATGAACATTTTTCAAGCCTCTGGAACTGGCCACAATTATTCTTCTCTCTCTTTCAAGTAGTATTTCCCATATTATCCTTGTCGTATACTTGTATAAGAGCGTTGTCAAACTATAAGAAGATTCAGGGCCCCACGTTGGGCGCCAATTCGTTACTTGATGTTTACTTGGGGTTAGCTAAAGCCAACATGAGATTTATCTGCGCTAGGTATATCAGAAGGTTGTCATATTATAAGAAGCTTAACTACTAATAATTTATTCACCTAAATTATTTTTTGTATTACAAACTTTTGTTTTCAATTACAAATTTTTAACACCCTGTACCTCGGTAGCTTGTTCCTTTAAGGGTTCTCGTTCCCATATTAAAAGTCATCTATTAACGAAAAATTTATATTTTTTTCAAATTTATTTATGCTCGTGAAATATTGGATTTGACTTCTATTTTACGAGGAACTTAATCAAGATATTAATTTGAGTCACCAAGTGGCTTAAACAGATTTTTAAAACGCAAAGTCAACCTCAAAAAAATGCATGCCTTGAATGGTTATAGTACCGGGTGTTTGATTAAGAGAAGTAGCCTCAGAAATCTCAAAAACTAATTAACGTACAGCTTTTTTTTCAATTACAAGATAGAGGTAAAGTACTGTATCAAACTTGTGAGCTACGCACTCTACAGGTAAAGTATAAAACTGGAAAATAAGCTTCTCGTACGTACGTTTTACAATTTTTTTCCCCAGGCTCCAACAGTTTCTGAGATACAGCGTGCTATTTTTCTTAATAAAACTTCACTTATATTTATTTAAAACTTATAAATTCATTTCTTTAATAAAAAAAGATACTGTACCAGATACTTGAGGTGTGCTATTCGAAGAACCATATCCATCGTCTAACGTCGAAATTGGAATTGAATTAATTTTTTTATTCTGTCCATTGTGGTTACAATTTTTTTCTGTATTAATCGCTTTAATAGTTTCGGTACTACCAAACTCCTTTTTCGAATTTTCACTTTTTTTACCGACCGATCCAGAAGATTTCGCCTCCAACAGAGTCTCTAAGGAATCCTGAATCTCCGGACTTGCAATTTTCCTCTTTTGTTCTTCAGAAAAAGAAAATTTAGACGATCTAGACAGTTCACTAAGATTTCTATTCAGTTTTTCTAAAGGTAAATTCTCGTAAATGTGCGAAGCCATTTTTTCACGTAAGTTATTCATAATTATTATATCTCGATATTGAATCAGCGCAAAACTTTCATAGTTCCGAAAACTTTCAAACTTTCAAAAAGTAACAACGTTTGTTGTGAGAGTTCACAAGTTTCACAATATTCGCGTTACAATTTTTTTTTCAACATTAAAACTTTAATTGAATTGTTTAGATTTTGAATGATTTGGATTTTGCTGGCGTTGGGATGAGGTGCTGATGGCAAACTAAGCGGAGAATCGAGAGACGCATCGAAAGCTATTTGACAGGATTCCACGTTATCCTGGACAGTCGCGCTCCTCGTTTACTCCGATTTAATCCTTTTTAGTCACTTTTAAATTGATAGAGGTGTATTTGATAAGAAATGGGGGATGATGAACGTAGTTCTATTAAGTCTGCTGAATGATTTATGATTAATTTCCAGCATAATAATCGAAATTATGCTAAAAAATGATGTAAACTAGTTTAACACTATACTTTTTTTATTACCTCATAACAAAAGTTAAATAATGCAGAAATATTTATTGAATTTGACAACACAAATCTACCAGATGAAGATGCTGGTGCTGGTGTTGCATTCTGTAAAATCGTGGTCTATGTTTTGATTTCTATTGCTAATCGATTCGTCCACATATCCTTCCGCAATGTTACTAGACTTCCACCCTCCAATGCGTTTTGGTTGAAGAAGGTCATCTCCTGCATCCACTGCGAAAGCTATGCCTGGTATATTATCCAGGAAAAGGCAGATTTAAATACTGAGCTATTTTTATAAGAACAAATTGTCTAGAACACCTTCCATTTTAATAGTTAGTAAAGAGTCTTGAATTAATTTGATCCATGTTCATGTATTTTTTAGAAAATAGAGTTTATAATCGGTTAAAATTTTATCAATTTTCAATTAACCATTTTTAACTCCCAGTTTTAGTAGACTATGAGCCCATGGGGAAAAAAGTGTCGCGATTTGAAACAGCAGCAAACCCATTCAGAACGATAGTTTATCATGCCACAATCGGTTCCAGCGTACATTTTCTCTTATGCAGAAAAGCGCAGTGGAAAACTGAACATTTTATTTTTCACCCCCTGAAACCGTGATATGAAACTGTACGCCGTTTGCTACATTTGATAGTAGAATCATAGGAGATCGGTCCAGACTCTATGACGTTCAAAAATAATCGTTCGGAATATCTAGGAAAATTTTTAAAAACTTTTATTGTAACAAACGGCGTACAGTTTCATAATAATATCACGGTTTCAGGGGGTAGAAAATAAGAGTTTCATAAAAATTTTCCAAGATTTTCCGAACGATTATTTTTGAACGTAATAGAGTCTGGACCGATCTCCTACGATTCTACTATCAAATGTAACAAACGGCGTAGTTTCATATCACGTTTTCAGGGGGTGAAAAATAAAATGTTCAGTTTTCCACTGCGCTTTTCTGCACAAGAGAAAAAGTACTCCATAGTGCTGGAACCGATGGTGGCATGATAAACGTTCTGAATGGGTTTGCTGCTGTTTCAAATCGCGACACTTTTTTCCCATGGGCTCATAGTCTATAGAGCCCTTCGTCAACGAAAAACGTTTACATAAAGTACTATCCACCAGGTTTTTTGTATGAAGTGCTGGGATTCCCTAGAACGCTAGAACTAACAAAAGATGGTAAATTTTTTTGAGTCATTCGGAATTAATCGTAGCTGGAACTTTAGTATTATTTCCATGTATAAAGAAACAACTTGAAAAACAATGCATTTAATAAACTAAAGTTTTTGAGTTATTTCGTTTTACAAGTTCATGTTGAGTTAGTAATTTCAATTTCCCTACTTCCAATTGATAATACGAGTATGATGGAAAATATTAAATTCTAAGATTAAATGCGATGCATTCCAAAGTATGTCAGTGAAAGCTGAGCAAGATAAAAGACGAGGCTAGTCAAATTCATTAAATTTTCAATCATAACAGAAAGATAAACTTTGAGTTGGAAGCATACATGTATGAGCAAACTTTGTTGAACTTTGTATTGTACTTGGAAAATGATATACATTGGTACGCATATTGTTAAGTATTATCCAGAATTCCTTATACAGAAAAAAACTTGGAGAAAATATATTAAATTCTAATCTAGATTACTTGTTTTATAATATTTACTAGCAATTTTCTTTGATTCCCAAACTAAAACGAAATTCTTTCCCAGGAGACGAATTTTTTCGATACGTTCATTCAAATTTAAAACGTAATAAAATATTATTTTCAGTTTTATCTGGCACTGTGATCAGCCGTAAGAATTAACGTCTCCTGTCCTTCCACGCTGCATTTAGCTTCATATTCACGCCCTTTTTTACTCCAATGAGTACTCAACTCAACTCAACTTACTAGCAGAACCTAGGGATACAAAAGGCGAGATCGTTGTCTAAAAACGCCCATACTGCACAGTACGTATGAGAAACAGTTCAAAGATGAACTAGCAGAGAGGGAGACTGGAATAGTGGATGAAGAAGAATGTAGATTTTGTGGCATGGAAGAAGAAACATTCATCCACATACTTTCCAACTGCAAAGCACTCCATAATCCTAGAGCACAGCACCTGGGAGATTACTGGATAGAAGAGGAACATTTACCTAAGTTGAAGTACAAGTAAGGGTGCACAATAGATCTATTCGGTCTCAGTGAATACATACATACATACATATAGTTTGTTCAGCCATCCTTTGCCGTTACGTCATACATTGTCCAGCTTGCTCTCTCATTCATGAAATGGATGAGACGGAATTATGACGTCATTAACGTATATCTTATCTAAGGTCGACATAAATTTTATCTGTTACTTTTGACAATTCAGTTGTCATATTTTGAAAACAATTAAGTGTAAAATAACATTCAACAAATATACAGTAGAAAACATTGACCTTTACCCTGACGTCACTAACAATGAACAGTAGTAAACACAAACTTTATATACCTCATCCTTTTCTACTGACTGTAAAAACACATCACACAATATACGTACACTTGTCTTTCAAGCAATGACATACGTTCTTATGTAACTCTAATTATTACTTCCAAATGTTGAAAAGAGATAGCACCAAAAACGATTAATCGGTTGTATTCATAAGAATTTATTTTGACCTCTTATGACAACTGTCATTATTTTGATACATCGAGTTTTGTTCAAATCGTTCCATCATTTGCATTCTGATAAATTCTATAAAATCGGTTTTTTTCAAGAACTCTAATTTATTATTTCTATTCCACGATAAGTACAGAATTTTCTGTTTCGCATTTAATGAATATTTCCAACTTAACCTCACTTCTTAGACGGTGGCTGAACAAGATAAACAAGCAGTCAACGTATTCACGCACACGACAAAGTAATTGTAGCCATTTTTGACTCATTGATTGATTTCGCGAGGTTAGTAGGTATGAAGTCAGGGTAAAGGTCAATTTTTTCTACTGTAAGACGTACTTAAAACAGCAGAATACGTCACCGATTATGACATAACGGCAAAGGATGGTTGAACAAACTATACCCTTGTTGAAAATGAAAAAAAATTCAATTATTTTATTATGTATATTTTATTTATTTCATATTATGTATATCTAGCTCGTACAGAATAAAAACCGTTTTCATGACGTCCGTCATAACTGGACTATAATGCCAAGCACTTGAAATCTAATAAATGTCAAACGAAATGTATCAGCACTTTGTCACGTGGAAAACGGTTTTTATAATGAATGAGCATATATTTCAATAAACAGTAACATACATTATTACTAATAAAAAGTAAAAAAAAAAGTGTGATATAAAAATCTTAAAATTAGCAATCATTATTTCTCTTTCGTCTACATCTGACAATTTCTTGATATTTTTCCAAAGTAACCACACCATCAGTGGTGACAATTCTTAAATTGTCGGCAGAAACTAAACTATTTATATGTGGATTATGAATTTCCGTAATTTGGGTAGACGAAGCGGCGGCCGAGTCTCCACTGCTTCCCAATTTTCCAGACCACCATTCATTACCTGGTAATGCGTTTCCATCCCAAGCATAAGATACCACCAAAAGCTTATCTACAAAAAATATTATTTGTTAATAAAAATAGTTATTGATAGATAGTTGTAAGTTCCTACTTTCAGTTAGTTTTTCATGTGGATTTCTCTTATTTATATGAATTTTAATGCCTCCAGAAGAATGATTCGATATTGGAAATATTTCGCCATGTTTAGTGTTCCCACATTTTTCTTGGTCGATCCAAGCGAAGCAAATGTCACTTATCGAACTTAACTTTGATCCAAGTGCCCTAAAAGTTCATTTTAATACATAAATATACCAAACCTTGCTTGGGAATACTTGTATACAGTGTGGAACTGCCAAATGGAACAAATCCGATAAGGAGCGTGTTTGGACACATCGATTTGTATTTTTAAAAGCTCATTTTTTCAAAATAAATACTTACGAAATTCGTTTTGCAAAAGAATCCATATATACTGCATCTTGATGTTTCGATATCCTCCATACTCCCAGACCCAAACCAACGACATGAACAAAAGCAGGTTTTCCAGCTTCTTGAGCTCTATAATTAGCTTCTAATAAAAGCGAATCAATCGAAATAGCCAACCTTTTGTAATAATAATGATTATTAAATAGAGCATCAGCAGATAATTTATGGAATCTTGTAACACCATCAACTTTAGTATTAATAACCTTGATTGCTTCGTCAAAATCATAACAATCTTCATCGTAAAATTCGGAAAAAAGTTTGTGGATACTGCTGTTAACTTTTGTACCATAACCGTTCGACTTGGTGTTTTGGGTTTTGCTATTAACAATTTCTTGATATTCCATAACACCCGCTTTTTTCAGCCTAGGTCCTATCATACCAGCTATGACTCCTTCTTCAGCTATGTCGTCTCGATTAGTTGCAAATTTAGCCATGTTTTTCCTGTCTCCTTTGTTAACAAAATACGTGTAAGAACTTGCTGATAAAAATGCTGAAAGTTTTATTTCATCGTAGGAAATATAATCTTTAAGAACAAGAGGGGGAGATTCATTTACTGTTCCTATTGTTTCCCATTGATTTTTTCCTGTTTCTCCTTTTAATAGTACATAATTGTCAGCTTTTCCCATGAACATTACTGCCCTGTTTCTCAAAAGTCTATTGACGAACTGTTTTAGACTTATATTTTGGTAGAAATCCCTTTCAATTGATGTACCATGTGTTCTTTTGAATAATATGAATTTGCAGTAGAGTTCTAAAGCGTTTTCGTGAACGAATGGATAAACTGAGTTGATATTGCGTTCTAAAGTTGCCAAGGAAACATGGTTTTTCAAATATTTACATCTTCCTGTATCAACGGAAAATTTTACACAAAAGTTGTCGCTTTTTTTAATAAAATCTCCAAGGTTTTCTACTTGGTTTGAGTCTGTAGTAAATTCTTTCAATAATGAAAAGGTTTCATTCGACCACTGTGGGTTTTTTTGCGACCAATTGGGTAGAGCCATTCTTCTAAAATCTACAAATAGAAATAATAATAAAGCAGCTATAATAACATGAAACAAACTTGTAATATTATTAATAACTTGTCATGTTCTTATCAAGCACTAACAATTCTGTAAGACCATCAACTGTCTTGCGCAGAAACCAAAATCAATCTTGTCGATTTATGTCGCCTTGTAACGACCGTTTCATGTCATTGGTGTTATACAGCGATATTTCATCCCGACATCCACTTTATTATTGACATTTGAGGTTGTGTTTGAAGCAATCATTTGCTGTCGAATATTTTCTATTAGCTAACTTAGCTAGTTTATCTGTGAGTGTTGTGTATTTTATTTGATCTAATAATGAACCATCTTTATTAATTTAGAGGCTACTGTTAGGGCTGCCATTTAATTCATGATAACTTGAGGGAATTGGGCCTCTTGGGGAGACCACATACTAATGTCTATTGTATGTGAAACTATTTCGAAAGCCTAAAAAATTTGAAAACGTCAAATATCAATTTCACAATATGGCACTATGACATTGAGTTCGCACCTACGACTGCAACTTCACGTGGGTTCTTCTTACGTAAAACGTACCTGCAGACATCCTAAAATTCCTCCGGGAAATAGGACTAAAGGAGCTACTAGTTTCTGAGACTCACCTCAGAAACTAAGTAGAAGTAAGGGGTCACAATAGATCTTTTAGGTCTCAGAGAATGTCACCCCAAAATACATACATATATACATACATACGTAAAAGGTAGTCTATGTCTAAACTAATAAACTAACTCGATTTCTGGGTAATAGAGGAGTCTATACACGAACACGACGTCCATACTGATCCGTGAAGAATTCGGATCTCTATTCGGCATTCCGATTCACATAATTATGAGATTAGCCCATGCCAATCGAGCATGCACATGAATTTATGTTAATGGAACTCTTCTCAAAAGTCGTCGTGAACTCCATACTTTTGAGGGGGGTTAGGTCTTAGGTCCAAATAATAATCTACCATCTGGTTATCTACATTATTATATCTGAAATAATCGATTTTATCGATAAAAAATTCAGATTATTTGTCATTCAATGGATCCAGAACTATTTGTTATTACTTATCAAACCCATATTTCAATAATTATTTATAGATATTTATTCGGCTGATTTAAAAACTTGGACTTGGACTTTCTTCAAAGTCAATTTATCACAATAATAAAGTTCAAGCGTTTAAATATATAGACTTCCCAGTACATAAATCTTTATCATTTAGATAAGCATTTGTTTAAGCCGAAAACCAGAGATGTATCACCTGTTTTCACTATTACGATAATGCAACTTTTATCAAGTAAAATACAGGTGCCAGCAATAACAAGAAAAATATAATTATTTTTACAGGCGTCATAAATTTCCTAGTACCGGAACCATTCTAATTTTACACGTCGAAAAACCCTGACACACACTATATACTCGTAAAAATAGAAACAGTTTAAATTTAAGTTAATTTTCATTCAGAATCGGTAATATACATACATACATACGTAAAAGGTAGTCTATATCTGAACTAATAAACTAACTCGATTTCTGGGTAATAGAGGAGTCTATACACGAACACGACGTCCATACTGATCCGTGAAGAATTCGGATCTCTATTCGGCATTCCGATTCACATAATTATGAGATTAGCCCATGCCAATCGAGCATGTACATGAATTTATGTTAATGGAACTCTTCTCAAAAGTCGTCGTGAACTCCACAAGTATACTTTTGAGGGGGGTTAGGTCTTAGGTGCAAATAATAATCTACCATCTGGTTATCTACATTATTATATCTGAAATAATCGATTTTATCGATAAAGCAGCTACTTACACCTCATTGTGTGTGTGAAGTAATAAAAAAACTTGTTCTGACAAGATGACTCATCCTATTTCGCAATATTGCATTTAAAATTCCTTACATAAATAAAACACAAATTATATGACGAAAAATAAAGAACAACTTGTAACTAACTTAAAATATTTTATTTTAATAAACAAACTGTTTAAAAATACTTATATCTATAATTTATTTCATTTTAACCTTAAAAATAAGTAGTCCCTATTATAAAACAATCATAATAAAGCAGAATAACAGAAATCAATATCTAATATAATCTGCTTCATTTCTAACTTAATTTTATTGAATATTAAATACATACCAAGTATACTAATTAATGGCTAAACAATAACTGCCAACTGGAAACAGAATGGTATATTTTCTGTTTTTTTAACGCTACTCCTCGGGTACAGTCATTTTCTACATTATTAAGCTTGCTATAAATATTTCGCTAGGAATCTACAAAGAATGTGTTCAAGAAATTGTCAAGAGATGTCACATTTTATAAAAAAAAATACTGTTCAGCTGTGTGGAACTGTTCAGCTTCTAACTGATAGATAGCGCTGTAGTCTGCAAAAGTAAATTTAATAATTGAAAAATAAAGAGAAAGAAAATTTTGTGGAAGATATTATTGAGTTTTTTTAGGATAAATAGAAATAACAATTGGCTTAATCAATTAGAACTTTTTTATTTATTAATTTTCTTGGTAAAGCGTTCTAAACGATTATCATACATGCTATTATTATTATTATACAGGGTGTCCCTCGAGGTTTTGGCCAGTGTTCCACTGCTCTAAAGGTCTCTCTTATACTAATTCGGCGATACCTATTATTTTTGTGTTACGTACTTAGAAACGACAAACTAATTTTTATTTGAAAAACAACACTCATTTTGCTCAGCGAGTAACGTCACATCTGAATGTGTATTTCCAAGACAGATGGATTGGGAGAAATGGTACAATACATTGACCAGCTCGTTCACCAGATATAATCCCGTTAAATTTTTTTCTTCGAGGATATTCAAAAGGATTAGTTTATGTTACAGCTCCTAATGATGTAGATGATTTAAAAAGAGAATCAGAGCAGCTTGCCAATCTATTATACCAGAAAGTATTGAAGCAGCATGCCCAAGAAATTTACTCAGTACTTCAATCAGTAGATTTGAATGTTGCATTAATGAAGGTGGACATTAACTGTAGTAAAGGTGTTATTGTATTCCAATTCGTTTTGTTTTTTAGCTCTCTTTGTTTTTAAAATAAAAGACTTTAAAAAAATTATTTTGTCGTTTCTAAGTAACTAACACAAAAAAAATAGGTATCGCCCAATTAGTATAACATAGGCCTTTAGAGCAGTGGAACAATATACCTGTTGTCTCATCAAAATTTCTGAAAATTTTACCACGTGACCCGAAACGTGTAGCAAAGTAGCTGATTGCTTAAAATGTGTAATACTACGTACGATTTATAACTGCCAAATTTCAATATTGTAGCTAAAATAGTTCTCGAGATATATGCTGGCCAAAAACTCGTGGGACACCCTGTATTATTATTATTATTATAGTTTCACTAGCTGTAGTTAGTAATGACTACTTCTAAAAATTATATAAATTATCTCAAAGCTCAATTAAAGGGAAGTTCTCTTAAAAACAAGTACAAATTGAAGTTTCAAATTGAACTTTACTCATTTCTCGGCCAATTAGTATTCCGAACAGGATAATTAAAACCGCGAGGAATAAATATATAGCATTATGTGAAGGACGTGGGTATTTTGTAATAATTTGTCGGATTGTAATATCATAGATGTCGCTAGGTGAACATTTCAACCTTGGGAGATCGGCAAACGAAATCAAAGATTATAATATAAAAAATATTTATTTTGTTTGAAGTGAAATAAAATTGTTTGTAATTTTTGACGGAATGCTCTGCTTCTTATTAATTGTTATTTTAATAGTCCACCCATAATGTTTACTTCATGGATGTTTTGTTAATGGTGTAGATACTTTTTGTGAATTTAAAAACAACGGAAACTAGATTTTTTCAAAAAATTATTATTAGATTTAGATTTTCATATATAGCGCTGAATTTCGAATTGCCCAAAGAAAAATACTGTAAGGAAGTCAGATACATGCTTTAGCATCTGCCAAAAAAGACTGTCCTCAATAGAATATCTCAAAAAAGTTTTGCTGGTCTGGATCCCTGGCCATTCTGGCATGGAGGGAGGGTGCCACACAGTTTTGCCAAACAAAGACTAAAAACCTGGACAGCAAGAAGAGCTTTAGACTTCTGGCAAATTTACCAGGATTGGTTATATACATCCTTCGAAGAATGTTTCCAAACAAATTATAGACTATAGCAGGCATGACCTACGTTGTCTAACAGGCCACTGTCATCTGAATAATCATAATGTTAATACTTTGACTGTCGGAAGATTCGACTTGCCGTCTTTGATGATGATGATGAAACAGCAGAGCATATAGTTTGTGCCGGGTATGTTCTGTGGTTTGTGTCTGCCCTGCCGCGGCTCGAATCAGGTATCTGATGTTTGACAGGGTCCCTCTCTCGCCCTCGGACCATATAAACTAGTCGGTTATGTTAAGAAGCTGAATTTGTTTGGTGAAATCTGAACAGGTGTGAGCCACAATAGACTCTTGCCAGTGGAGTGCCTTATAGACCCACTCACCACAAACCTAACCCAACCTAGCGTCTGTAATTGAATTTGGAGAACTTTACAAGACCTACAGGAGTAATTCATTAATGAAAATATCTCAAAATTCAGATTATTTGTCATTCAATGGATCCAGAACTATTTGCTATCACTTATCGAACCCATATTTCAATAATTATTTATAGATATTTATTCGGCTGATTTAAAAACTTGGACTTGGACTTTCTTAAAAGTCAATTTATCACAATAATAAAGTTCAAGCGTTGAAATATATAGACTTCCCAGTACATAAATCTTTATCATTTAGATAAACATTTGTTTAAGCCGAATAC